>LBNU01013049.1:3515-35223 GCA_014162995.1 Artemisia annua | reverse complement strand
TCTCAAATCAAAATTTCCCAAATCCCGAACATATTCCATTTTTCCATTTTCCATTTCCAAAATCTCTTTCTCATATCCGTTTTAACGTTTGGTATACCTGTGTGTGTGGTGTCGACTAAACAAGACTCAAGTGAACTCACGCTTCCAAAGAACTCCACCAAATAAAACCACAACAATACACGTGACAAGTTCTTATAGTCTACTAAGCCATCGAATTAATTTGTCGAAACTTATTAAACTAGCCACCCCCAATGAACTTCACAATGTATCCATCTTACTTATTCCTCCAACATTATATCACAGCCTAAGGGTCGTAGGATATGTTATCCATTATTAAATCTTTCCGACATACTTAACGAGTTCTCACTAGATTCGTTAATTACGTAAGCTAGATGTATTAATGTCAAATATCCGTGACTCGCAATAAATAGTACAATGATTAGTTAGTTATCATTTATGGCACTTCTAGGTTTACGTGCCCTAGAAACATTTGGTAACTCATTTGCTATAAAAACTTCCGTTTTAATTATTAGTTTTGTTTAACTAAAAACAAACAAGTAAATTACTTGTCATTATTTTCTATATAAGAACCTTTTTATTGTTCTTATTCTCTTTCCCTTTTCACAAAATATATATAGGTATATATATATATATATATATATATATATATATATATATATATATATATATATATATATATATATATATATATATATATATATATATATATATATATATATATATATATATATCCAAGTTCGCGTTACACTTATTTGAGTTACCATTTGTTTCGAGTCACAAGTCCGAGTCATTACTTCTCGACTTATTATAATTTTTCAAGTGTCACTAACGAAAATAAAGCTAATGCTCATGTCCCGGGATTGTCGGAGTCAACTAGAACTAAAAAGTCAAAGTGACACCGACGTGGCAAGGCTCACAAGTAAAACAATAAATATCCAAATTCTCAATTTTCACAATCAACTTTACTCACTCGTGGCTGACTACGGCTCACGTCTAACCTAATCTCCGTCAACTAATCCGTCAAAACAACCACTAGACTCGACAACAACTTCGCCATTTTAACTAGTCCACTTACCCATCACGACATCAATAAGCAGCCACAACAGCTTTGAACATCATAAAGATCAAAGATTCTCGGCCTAATCTAGAACAACAACTAAACAACTTCAAGAAACAACAACAATACTCATCCTGGCCGAGTCCCTAATGGTCTCGGCATGGTCCTTTCTTTCTCCAACAGTCAACACCAAACGGACCTTCATGGTCTTACCATTTCCACATCGGTATCAAACAGTAGCACCTTGGGTCAAAATCAATACCACGACCAAATTCCAAATCCTAACTCACGGCTCCAACCCAGCGACTCCAAGATATGACCAATTCCAAAACACAAATAAAGATTTGAACAACAACATCAAGAACATCACCAATACCGTGAGTTTGAGCTCACTGCTATACGACTCGACACAAAACATGAGACACAACAAAAATCGGATACCAAATACATTCTTAATCACGTTTTTATTTAACAAAACCATTTTCCAACATGTTTTCATCATAAATAAATAAAAACCCATCAAAATAACTACGAGTTGACTCGGTGGTGAGTCAACCTACGCGTAAAAACGCGTTTTCTTACCGTTTCTCCAATAGATCTACAAGATTAGTTATTAAGACGATGGTGGTGGTGATGTTTTTGACGGCGAATCTACAAAGAAAAGAGGTGGCGGTGGTTTTCTTGGCGCGTGTGGTACCAAGAACGAAAGAGGAAAGGTTGGTGAGTATTTTGGTGGTGGCGGTGAGGTTAGAGGCGTGGCGGTGGCACGGCGGCAGGGGTTGCAGGTGGCGGCTGCTCAAAGGGAGAGAGGAGAGTGTGGTTATGAAGATGAATTTGTGAGAGAGAGGTTTAGGGTTAGGGTTGTATACCCGAATTTGCAACTAAGCCTCTCACTTTTAAGTATTTTCAAAAGGTGCCCAAAACAAAGACTTGCGATGTAATTATAAATAGATTCTCCCGAAAAATATACTTTTATTCACGAAACAAATAACAAACGATGCCAACGTAAATTTTTAGACACCACCGATCACCTTAAACACATTTTTCCATTAAATTGATAATAAATACGTTTTATAAAAATAAANAAAAAATTTGAATTTTGGCCTAAAAATTTGAACTTTTGGTCAAAATTTTCAATGTTATACCAAAATTTAAATCTCGCGTAAAAATTGAACGTTTAATCTCCTGTAAAAAATAAATTTTACTCAAATTTTCCCGCCAAAAAACTCTTTTTTTACTCGCTAGATTAGGATGTTTCTTACTCGCAAGGTTTTTGTGTTCAAACTCGCTGAAAATGGGTTGTCAAACTTGCTAAGTTCACGAAGGGTTGATACTCGCTGGAATTTGGTGAAACTCGCAAGATATAAGAAATTGATACTCGCTGAACCAAAGTATGTTACTCGCAAAACTTCAAGTATTGATACTCGCTAAATTCAAGTCTTCTTACTCGCAAAAATCAACTTCTTACTTGCAAGGTTATCTCAATACTCGCTAAAATCAAATACTAACTTGCAAGATTTGAGCTTTGTTACTCGCAAGAATTCCCTTACTCGCAAAGGATAAGGGTTTGGAAGGCTTACTCGCCAATGATTCACAATACTCGCAAGAATAACCAAGCGAAACTCGCTAAATATTCTTCCTTACTCGCTACTATGTATCCTTACTCGCTAAATTTAACCTTATACTCGCTAACTTTGGGACGATACTCGCAAGAAACACACCAAAAACCTCATGCTCGCATAACCCTAATTCTGAAACTCGCTAAAACCCAAATAAGACGTACTGATCAATTTTTTGAGAACTAAACGAGTTGTAAATGAACCTAAACAAATTCAAAACCCTTACAAACACCTAAAACCTTCACGTCACAATGAAACCCAACGAACCAAGGTGCCTAACGAATAAAAAAGCTAACCAAACGAGTACAAAACACACCAAAACTAATTTAAAACAACCTATATTTATCCCTTGGCGATTGATACCACTTGTGGGACCGTGTACAACAACTTATTTCAAGACTTATTTAGCTTATTCTAGAGAGATAGATAGAGAGTAGAGAGAGAGTGTGGAGGATCATCATGTAAAGATAGAACAATGTGTGTGTATTACCAAATGATGAAACTCACATACAAATGAGGTATCCTATGCCTTATATAGTGCTAGGCATAGTAGTTTCAAGGCTTATATAAGTTTAGTCCTTGAACTTCTAACTTATTGAATATTGAACATATAACTTCTTAAAACCCTTTCTAACGCAACCTATTACATGATTCAATAATATAATGACCGACACTTCATAATAAAAAATACAATGCTAACACATTAGTGTGCAACTTTTTGGGAACAAACCCTAGACGACTTTGACAGCTTTTTCAAGAGTTTTTCACCCTTGATTCTTCCATGTTCAATTAAAGATAAGTCTCCATTCAAATTAATCAATATCTCTATGTGTTGGTTAATTATATCTTATGCTTGTCTTTCAATTAACATGCTAGGCTAGATTTATTTTGTGTTTGCTCAGATCTAATGAAACCTAACTATTGATTATTGGTTGTTGGTATGTTATTACTTGTATTGGATGATTGTTTATTGATGTTGGGCTTAAGAAAACTAGCTAACCTCCTATACGGTAACTTGCTTGAACGTCTTAAGAAACATGAACCAATGCGTACTAGGTTTTTATGGTTGTATTTAATGCATGAGCGAATTCTAATGATCCCATGTTAGGAGCTTCTAGCAGGCTCGACATAGGAGTGAAGTAGGAGCTTATAGAGTTGGGGAAGTACGTACGCCACCCCACGAATGGTATTAAGGAATACACCCGTCATCCACGCAATTAATACACACTAACCAACCGGTAAAAGATAGTTAGGGAGTAAGGAAATCTAAGTAAACACACTTGTCTCCATATAAGTTTCACAACCTTTTATTTTCTTGTTATTTTATTTTATTTGCAATAGTAGTTTTTGGGTTAGTTGGCTAGCAACTAATTCCGCCCACTCCTTCATACCCGAGATTTTACTTGCTTTAAAAAAAATATAAAAATACAAAAATAATCATCCCTCATCCTTAGACCTATTAGAGTAGTTTTTCATACCTAACAAACACTATTCCTTGTGAGAGAACGATCAATCCCCCGTACTTACCACTACACTATACTACATCGGTCAGGTACACTGCCTGGTGGGATTGCAAGCTTTTCAAGATCCCTTGAGAGGTAAAACCTGTTGCGTGGTCGCAATCCTGCGTATCAGATCTATGTAGACCAATGAGAGTGCAGAGTATAAATGGGAAGAAATAAACTCTAGTTGTCGTTGACAACTATTGTCGGTTTGCATGGGTGAAGCTTTTGAGAACTAAGGTTGAAACTCCAGAGGTTATCCTCAAACTGGTAAAACAATTGCACGTGAGACTCAACAAAAGTGTCCGAATCATCCTCACCGATAATGGAACTGAGTTTGTTATTAAACAACTCATTCAAAATTATGAAAGTATTGGCATCACTCTCCAGAAAAATGTTCCACGCACTCCTCAGCAGAACGACATTGTTGAAAGACAAAATCGTACTCTTGTGGAAGCTGCAAGAACCTTGCTGATATTTTCTAAGGCTCCGATGCTTCTTTGGACAAGAGGCCATTGCAACTGGTCGTTACACCCAAAACCGACCCTTGCCACATATTCTCTACAACAAAACTCCATATGTGCTGATACTTGGCAAGAAACCAGATCTTTCTTTTATTTAAATGTTCGGTGCTCCATGCTATCCGACAAGTGAGTCAAGATTTGGGAAAACTTAAAAGCTAAAGCAGACATTGTATTCTTCGTTGGGTATGCACCAGATCACAAGGGATACTGAATCTACGACTAACGAACCCGACAAATTATGGAAACCATTCATGTAACATTCGATGAGCTGAATGAGCAAACAGCTCCTGTACACATCAGTTCAGGACCTGCGTCTAAATTTTTGTCTCCTGAACCAATCAGTTCGGGACTTGTACAGAATCCCACTCCTGCATGTTCCTTATGTACCACCTACCGGTAAGGATTTGGAGATCTTGTTTGATCCAATGGTTGATGAATATTTTCAGCCACCAACTGTTGACACACCAGTACCACCAGCTGTCGCAGCTCATGTCCCAAACGATCCAAATGGTCCATCTTTTCTTATTTCAATCACTCACCATCATCATCATACATTCAATCTCTTTCCGTACATCAAGGCACTGCAGTCGACAATTCTTTTGAAGTAAATCCATTTGCTCCACCTAATGATGCTCCGTTCAAAAACATATTTGCTCCTGACTCTTCATCTGAGGCATCTTCTTCAGGAGATCTTAACACGGTTACATCAATTTCCTACCCACAACCACATGATCATCACGAATAATGGACCAATTACCATCCGATTGTGAACATTATTGGGAATCCATCTCAACCGGTGTCCACGCGAAGGCAACTTGACACACATGCCTTGTGGTACTTTTATAATTCCGTACTATCCAAAGTCGAGCCCAAAGATTTCAAGACTGCTATATCAGACGGCTGTTGGTTTAATGCGATGCAAGAAGAAATTCATGAGTTCTATCGACTTGAAGTATGGGAATTGGTACCACCTACAGATTGCGCAATAATTATAGCTTTTAAGTGGATCTTCAAAGTGAAACTTGATTAGCATGATGACGTTCTGAATAAAAGGCCAGGGTTGTTGCTAAGGGTTATCATCAAAAGGAAGGCATTGATTTTGATGAATCTTTCACTCAGGTTGTTTGTACTGAAGTTATCAGAATATTTCTCACCAACGTTGCAAGTCAGAACTAGACGGTCTATCAAATGGGTGTAAAAAATTGCATTTCTAAATGGAAAGCTGAATGAAGTTGTTTATGTCAGTCAACCTAAAGGATTTGTGGATCTTGATCGTCCTACCCATGTCTACCGTCTGAAAAAGGGCTCTTTATGGCCTAAAGCAGGCGCCTAGGGCATGGTACGATATACTGTCAATGTTTCTCCTGGGAAATGGATTCTCCAATGGTATGGTGGAACTAGTTGAGAGAGGTGTGGTGGAACTACACTTCGTGAGGGCAGAGTTTCAGCTGGCAAATTTCTTCACTAAGGCACTCCCAGGAGAACGGTTTCAATTTATTCTCCTGCAACTTGGAATGAAGTGTCTCACGCCAGTATCACTCAAATGTCTTCAGGAAGAGAATGAGGAGTAATGGATTTGCTTCACATATCCTTGTATATATATTATAAAACCAAAAAGAAAATACAAAAATATAAAACCTACAAAAACCATAAAAATCTGAAAAACACAAAAATACCAAAAATAGTTCTTTATTAGGCATGCCTTCTGTTTATCGGTAACATTTACGGTTCTAGAAATGTTATTCAATAATGGCATGGAACTTTAAATGAAGCTCGAGCAGAAGTTATAATAAATGGTTAAAACATGTCTTTATGGCTTGCTATTACTTCAGATAGCAAGCCGTACCTCTTAATGGGGAAAACACGTCGCCAAAAAGACGGTTGTTCCTCTTACTGGGTGAAGTTCACTCGGGCATGGATTACTTTATATCCATGTTTCACCAAAATGATGCACGTTTCAGTGCATCATTTCTAGCAAAAGAAGAGAAGTCTTCTTTCATCCCAAAATCTCTCTCATCTATGATTCTTCAAGAGAGTTTTTGTGGTTTACAAGGTAACTATTGGACTTAAATTTTCACAAATACCTTGCCGCTCAACTTAATGACTACAACCCTTTAAATAGAAAACGGGTCATTAATTGAGGGGGAGCGTATTTGCTCAAAATTTCTGCATCTTTCTAAACGTTGTGCACCAGCAGCAGTGAATAAGTGTCTCAAAAATCAGTACATGTTAAAATCTGACCACATTTTCTCCTATGTTTTTAAACTCATTTAAATCAATTGGGATCACAAAATCTCAAATGATTTGAAATTGTTTGATCGGGGGAGAGAATGTGATTTAAATATGAAATTTGATATAAAATGTGATGCTTTTGGACTAAAATGTACGCTCTCCCGTATGTGCTAAATTTTTTTGATTTGCTTAAATTGAACCAATGCACATATTGAGGGGGAGCAAAATGGTTTGTGGTGAATAAAAAGATTTGGCATCTCATGTGAGCGTGACTCAGAATTGACTCGTGAATTGACGAAACACAAACGTTTGAATTCGAAAGGATTTATCCAAGTAGAAAGTACCGTTTCGAGAAGCTCTTATTAGATGAATACTTTGACGGGTCTAACTTCCTTTTTTAAGGAATGTTAACAACTTCAAGTTAGTTATTAGGGCTAGTTATCACCTAAAAGCTGATAATGGATCCCTTTAACTAAACAACGTAAACGTGTCCCTAGGGAATTTTTCTATTAAGAGTGGATCAATTCAAAAGTGCAACTCACCCCGACATGTGCAAATTTCCATCAAAAACCTATGAGCACATGTTAAGGGGGAGCATTTGAAAATTATAAAACTCTCAAAGTGTTAGCAAAATGTGTTTCTTAATCATAAACACTTTGAGAGAGTTTTCAATGATTTGGTCAAACGGCAACATAGGAAAGTCATGAAGGTATAAGGTGGCTAAGGTTAGGAAAACCGTCCTATGATCCGCCAGAGCCGGAGGGATCTACCCAAGGAAAATACGAAATAAATAGTATTAGAAAGTCCTTAGGTATGATTATGAAAAAAGGAGATAAATGAGAAAGGAGAAAGAAGGGGTTGAAGAATTAAAAAGAAATGAAATGAGAAAGGGTGAAAAGAAACCGCCCTCCCATTACTCAACCTTAGGGCAGAAACCGGGTTCAATTCATATGCTACTGATTGTTACTAAGGTAACATCGGTATTGAAGATAAGACGTCATGGACCCAGTGACGCACTGCACTAAACCTTCTAACCACTCAAGTTCTCTCAAAAGAGCTTGTTTCATTCTCACGGGGAACCCTGCATAATTTATCGACCGCTCATTACGAGCTATGTTGATATTGAAACAGGAGACACCGCTCTAGTCTCTGACGACCAAATTATGCACTTATTGAGTCTAGAGCCACGAGATACATCTAAAGATCTCAAAGGAACACTTGTTACTTCTACGCTGGTGGTTCAACATTAAGGACACCAACTGTAATATTATGAGTCCTACGCAGATATTAGCAATCTGCCAAGAACACTTATGAGGGAATATACGTATGTAATTTCCAGTGATTGAGTGGAAATTCCTGCCAGGGTCAACATCAAACAGCCCTGAAAGCAGGTCACTTCGGTAATCCCTTATGGGTTACGCTTAGTGATCGTAGCGGTTTCAAAACGGTCAGTCATGGGGTGATCTCCAGCAACTCACCCAATCGTTGATCTACTCAGGTAGACCTCGTAAGCCCTCTCGGGGGTATCCGGTTTGGGAACGGCCTTGGTATGGATTAGAAGGAATCTTCACACTATGCTGTTGACGATCTCTAACTCCGAACCTGTAAGTACCGGACGTTTTATTGCTAACTGTCTTATGCAGGAACATTTGGCGGTTGTTGCTGATTGTTGAAAGGATGCCGAATCACCACCCCATGCTCACACTTCAACATCAAATTTAAAGAAATCATGGTCATAGAATGGGCTTCAACTATGCTTCCACAACTCTGATAAAGAAGATCATGATCCAGAAAAGTGTGAGCATGCCGACTCAAAGATGCTCGAAATCACATGGAGACATTTCTACTCAAAGATGACTTGAAGATACTCATTTGGATGATGAACTCGAAGTATTGCCAAAGATCATCCTACACATTAAACAAGTCATCTAGTGTCGACTGCTGAAAGCACAAAGTTCATGACAATGAAGAATCAAAGGCTACGAGCTACAAAGATATCGACAAAGATTTAGATGCTAGAGTTCAAAGTTTAATTTCCGGGGTGACCTCCCTTAGGGGAAGATTGTTAGGAATACGTTTTTTATATATAGAAGACTCGGTCACCCCGAGTATTGTTTAGCATTATGTAGCTCGTAGTATTTATCTTATTAGATAGTATTTAGTATAGTTTAAGTAACACCGTGGAGGACGGACGGGTCTTTACCCACTGTACACCCGATCCACAGCCTAGTAGAGGCGCTTTTATAACTTGTAACTATAAATACCCCTCACCTTGCAAGGTTGAGGGTTGGACCTTTCATTAGTTTAATCTAATACACACTAAGTTTCTGTCTCTAAAGGTTCCATTCTCTCTACTTTCTCTCTCTATAATTCTTGCACTATTCGATCTATTTAAATCACTAAGACCATACGCGTTTATGCTTATGAGTATCCTACATTTATGAAGTCATTTAAAAGAGTTTGGAACTCATTAGGGTCAATAGAAATGTGTTTAGCACAATGTGACCATGGTTGGGTACGTTTGGATAAGTGTGTGACCTCGTTATGATTTGCCCATCATTTACTGTTCATTTGTACGTATTATGTTGAGATATTAGTTGATCTCGATTCTTTTGAGTGCAAAGAATGAGGTGGTGCCTTTTATTCCATAGGTTGTATGTAAGAATCGCGAATACGAAGGCCAAATCAAACGTGCAAACACGTTCGAATTCATATGTTACATTTGTGTTGGATTGGGCCGTTAGTGGGCTTAGGGGTTCCTTAGGCCCATTTCAAGTTTAAATGTGATCCGTGTATAGTTATTGGGCTATTGTGGTTGTTATTGGGTCGTGTAGGCCCAATAAGAGTTGTGTGACCAAATCTGGTCATGTGGGGCCCACTTGTGAACAATGTGGGTCCTACAGTGAATATTATATATATTTTCATGTTGTGGGGCCCACAGAGGTGTATTCCAGTTACATGGAAGTTGTAGGGTCCACCAGGAGGGATGTGGGTCCCATAGATGTGTGTTGTAATTCGTACTTGTATTGTGGGGTCCATTTAGGTAAAAATCTCATATGTGGTGGTTGTGAATGCAAAGTGTTGCACTTGTGATCAAAACTGATCCATAGTTGTGTTGTGTCTTGTCCAGGTCATTGTGGGTTGCGTGTGAGCTCATTCAAGGTAAGTGTGAATCACATAGCACATAATGATTCAGAGTTGCATAGTGTAAACAAAAGTTTAAAATTTTGCCTAAAAATGGGTGTATGAACAGTAATACGTAATTACTTCATGTTTAGTGTTTGTTAATAATTGGGTTTTTAGCAGGATATTATAGTACCTACCCGTCATTCAAATTCCGTTCCGGAATTTAGGTTTGCATTGTGTCACAGGTGTTCTCGGTGAACAGGTGTGGGTATTTGGCGCGGATTTTGTCCTCGCGCTCCCATGTGTACTCGGGTCCTCTTTGAGAGTTCCATAATCTCTATGGGTTCTTCCGTGAAGGCAAGTTTCTCATCAAGCTAAATCTCTTTCAGCGGTATTACCAGGGTTTCGTCAAAAAGACACTTCTTTAGGTTTGAAACGTGAAATACATCGTGTACACGGCTGAGTTCTTCCGGNCACAGAGGTGTATTCCAGTTACGTGGAAGTTGTGGGGTCCACCAGGAGGGATGTGGGTCCCATAAATGTGTGTTGTAATTCATACTTGTATTGTGGGGTCCACTGAGGTGTAAATCTCATATGTGGTAGTTGTGAGTGCAAAGTGTTGCACTTGTGATCAAAATTGATCCATAGTTGTGTTGTGTCTTGTCCAGGTCATTGTGGGTTGCGTGTGAGCTCATTCAAGGTAAGTGTGAATCACATAGCACATAATGATTCAGAGTTGCATAGTGTAAACAAAAGTTTAAAATTTTGCCTAAAAATGGGTGTATGAACAGTAATACATAATTACTTCATGTTTAGTGTTTGTTAATAATTGGATTTTTATCAGGATATTACAGTACCTACCCGTCATTCAAATTCCGTCCCGGAATTTAGGTTTGCATTGTGTCACAGGTGTTCTCGGTGAACAGGTGTGGGTATTTGGCGCAGATTTTGTCCTCGCGCTCCCATGTGTACTCGGGTCCTCTTTGAGAGTTCCATCGAACTTTGACGATGGGTATACGGCTATGTTTTAATCGCTTCACTTCACGGTCCATAATCTCTATGGGTTCTTCCGTGAAGGCAAGTTTCTCATCAAGCTAAATCTCTTTCAGCGGTATTACCAGGGTTTCGTCAGAAAGACACTTCTTTAGGTTTGAAACGTGAAATACATCGTGTACACGGCTGAGTTCTTCCGGTAATTCAAGTTTATTAGCCACAAGACCAATCCTTTCTAGGATCTTGAAGGGTCCAATGTATCGGGGGTTTAGTTTTCCGCGCTTTTCAAAGCGGACAGTTCCTTTCCAGGGTGATACTTTCAACATGACCTTGTCTTCAACTTGAAATTCCATTGGCTTTCGCCTCACGTCAGCGTAACTTTTCTGCCTATCCCTGGCAGCTTGTAATCGTTGTCGGATCTTAACGATCTTTTCAGTAGTCTCAAGGATTAGCTCAGGTCCAGTGATCTGAGCTTCTCCAACTTCAGCCCAACAAACTGGAGATCTGCACTTTCTACCATAAAGTGCCTCGAATGGTGTAACTTTAATGCTGGCATGATAGCTGTTGTTTTATGAAAACTCGGCTAACGGCAAATGTTTATCCCATCCCTTACCGAAGTCAATCATGTCGCAGCATGTCTTCTAACGTTTGTATTGTTCTCTCGCTTTGCCCATCCGTTTGTGGATTGCCAGAAGTTTGAGAAAAAACGGCTATCTTTATCGGAGATAATTGAGATGGGTACCCCATGTCGGGTCACAGTTTCCTTCAGGTACAAATAGGCGAGTGTGCTTACCTCATCGGTCTCTCGAATGGGTAAGAAATGAGCAGATTTTGTGAGTCGATCAACAATAACCCAAATGGTATCTAAACCAGCGGTGGTTCGTGGGAGTTTAGTGATAAATTCCATAGTAATTCGTTCCCATTTCCAAACAGGAAGGTCAGGTTGAGTAAGTAATCCAGATGGTCGTTGGCATTCTTCCTTGACTCTTGAACATGTTAAGCACTTTCCGACATACTCGGCAATGTCGGCTTGCATGTTTGGCCACCAATATAGTTTCTTGAGGTCTTGGTACATTTTGTTGGCTCTAGGGTGGATGGAGTATTTGGATTTATATGACTCATGCATGATGAGGTCTCGAATACCTCCAAAATGCGGAATCCAACTTCTTTCTCCATAACACAAGGTTTCGTCGGCTCGTTTCACAAAACCATTTTTACTTTCTGGCATACCGTAGATCTTTTCGTGAGGTCGGTTCTCTTCTCTGAGAGCCTCAGTTTGTGCTTGCAAGATTTGTGCGGGTAGTGGTGAACAAATCGTCATCCTAACGATCGTACTCGGAGAGGTTTAATACGTTCCTTCCGGCTTAAAGCATCGGCCACAACATTGGCCTTTCTGGGGTGATAGCGAATTTCGCAATCGTAATCACTAAGTAATTCCAGCCACCTTCGTTGTCTCATGTTTAATTCTTTCTGATCGAGGATGTGTTGTAAACTCTTGTGATCGGTGTACACCGTACACTTGGTACCGTAGAGGTAATGTCTCCAAATTTTGAGAGCGAAAACTACCGCTCCAAACTCCAAATCATGTGTCGTGTAGGTTTCCTCATTCTTCTTGAGTTGTCGAGAGGCATATGCTATAACTTTGCTTTGCTGCATCAACACAGCACCTAACCCGTGGTGTGATGCATCGCAATAGACCACAAACCCATCGCTACCTTCTAGTAGTGCTAGTATAGGGGCTTCACAAAGTTTCTGTTTAAGGAGTTGAAAAGCTTTCTCTTGTTTCTCTCCCCATTCATACTTTTTGTCCTTTTGTGTCAGTTCCGTTAAAGGCTTCGCGATCTTGGAGAAATTTTCAATGAATCTCCTGTAATACCCAGCAAGTCCTAGAAATTTCCAGATTTCTGTAGGGTTGGTAGGAGATGACCACTCCTTAACAGCCTTTATCTTTGCGGGGTCCACATGAAATCATGAATGCCGTTGCTGTCAATGACGTGTCCAAGGAATTGCACGCTCGAGATCCAAAACTCACATTTTGAAAATTTTGCGTACAATTGTTCTGCCTTGAGTAGTTCAAGTATAGTTTTCAAATGATGGGCATGTTCTTCTTGATTGCGAGAGTAAATGAGAATGTCATCTATGAACACAATCACGAACTTATCCAAGTATGGTTTGCATACTCGATTCATTAAGTCCATGAATACTGCTGGTGCGTTGGTTAAACCAAACGGCATCACTTGAAACTCATAGTGTCCATAGCGGGTTCTAAAAGCGGTTTTCGGAATATCTTCTTCCCGAACTCTCAATTGGTGGTATCCGGATCTTAAGTCAATCCTCGAGTACACACTTGACCCTTATAGTTGGTCAAATAAATCATCGATGCGAGGTAGTGGATATCTATTCTTCATGGTCATCTTGTTTAGTTCCCGATAATCGATTCACATCCGAAATGATCCGTCCTTCTTCTTGACAAACAATACCGGAGCTCCCCAAGGTGAGGAACTCGGGCAAATGAATCCCTTATCCGACAGCTCTTTTAGTTGTTCGGATAGCTCTTTCATTTCGGAGGGTGCTAAGCGGTATGGTGCTTTTGCTACGGGTGCCGCTCCTGGCACTAAATCAATTTGAAATTCGACTTGACGAACTGGTGGAAGACCAGGTAAGTCTTCGGGAAACACTTCGGGAAAATCTTTCACTACAGGTACATCCTCAAGTCGCTTCTTCTCCAACTTGTCCTCAGTTATTTGTGCCATAAACACTTGACATCCGTCGTTCATGTACTTCACCGTTCTAATAAATGAGATGATTCCAAATCGGTTCTTACTCCTATCACCTTGAACTACAAGAGTTTTGCCTTCTAGTGGTATGTGAACTATTTTCTAATCGCAAACTATCCTGGCGTGATATTTGGATAACCAATCCATTCCAATCACGACGTCGAAACCACCAAGTTGAATAGGCATTAAGTTGATAAGAAAAGGTTGGTTCTGTAAGGTTATGGTGCAACCTAGGAGTACGGTGTTAGTGCCTATCAAGATTCCATTGGCCATTTCGATCTCGTAGGTGATATCTAACTTAGTTGGGGCAATGTTTAGTAATGAAGCAAAAGTAGTGTCTACAAAACTTCTATCAGCACCAGAATCAAATAAAAATCTTGCACTATGCTGATTTATTAAAAACGTACCCGTGACGACGTCAGGGTTCCTTGGTGCATCTCCATCTCCCATCACGTATGCTCTTGCACGTGCAGGGTAGTCAGCATTCCTGTTAGTGCATTGACTCTTGTAATGTCCCTTTTCTCCGCAACGGTGACACACTATGCTCACAGGTTGCAAGTTGGCTCTGGAGGCTTTGCAATCAGTGGTCCTGTGTCCCATCTTTTGACACTTTCCGCACATGGCGAAACAGAGGCCAGTATGGTGCAGCTTGCACTTATTGCACAAGGGCCTGTCGCCGTTATATAATGAAATAGTCACATATGCCTTGGCAGCTTCCTGCCTACGGTTCTGTTTATGGTGATGAGAATTGCGGGTGTGATGATAGTTATGGTTGCGTCCATTGTTTGCATTTCTACTACTGCCATGCAAGACAATTCTCCTATCATCATTCTTTCGCTTGAGTTCATTTCATTCCGCGGTTGACTTCCGCTTAATTTCCCTGTCTAGTAGCCTTTGAGCAATTGTCATTGCCTCATCAAGGGTTGCAGGTTTCGAAGCGGTAACATTTCCTTCGATACTTTGAGGCAAACCTTCAATGTACTTTTCCAGGGTTTTGTCCAAGTCGGGCACAACACCTGGGCATAACACAGCTAGTTCCTGAAATCGGCGGTTATAAGCTCTCAGTTCGACTCCTTTTACCATTAAGTAATGAAATTCATCTTCCAACTTCTTGATTTCAGACCTCGAACAGTATTTCTTGATGATTTTCTTCTTGAATTCACACCAAGTGATCTGATAAGCTTCTTCGGTTCCCATGTTTTGGACTATAGCATTCCACCATGATTGGGCTTCATCCAATAGTGTCCCTGTTGCATAGGTTACCTTACAGTTCTCAGGGCAGCCACTTCTCATAAACACAGTTTCAGAGTGTTCAAACCAGCGGGCAAGGGCAGTAGCTCCTTCAGTACCCTTATAGTAAGTGGGTTGACAGCCCATGAAATCCTTATAGGTGCACTTTTGTGGAATGATAGTTGTTGGTTCATCAGCAGTTTCGATGGCATTGCTGGAGCGGTTCAAAGGTGTAAGTTGACTCCCGAGTGCTGCAGCCAGGCCTTCAGCAATCATTCTCCGGATATCTTCCGGAGTCAAAGGTGGGATTGATCCTGATGCTGGAGTGGGAGTTGGTGTTGGTTTTGGAGTTGGTTCAGGTGAGGCAGCTGTTCTCCTTGTGCGAGGCATTTTCTGTCAAGATCAACAGAAATGTAAGTTTAGTTTTTCCATGCTGGAATATCTCAAGCACAAATTACATAATGATGATGTTGTTGTTATTGGAATTACACCATTTGTGTCCATTTTTAACCCAAATTTTTCTAAGTTTCTAACTTGGTTGTATCATTTCTACGAGACACAATGATTCATCATCTATAAAAACTTGGCTTGAAGGCTTCTACTTGTTCATCATCCACCAAAAACTTGGCTTGAAATCCTTCTCCTTTTTTTTTCAAAATGTTTAGCTTGCAATCTCATGTTCCTTTATCATCTACAAAAGCTTGGCTTGAAATTGCGTGCTCCTTTACCATCTAAGAACTTGGTTTGAAATTTCTAGTTTTTCGTCATTTACCAAAAACTTGGCGTGGATTTTATAGCTTTTCATCAACAAAAGCTTGGCTTGAAAAAAATCTATAAGCTTTCATCATCAACAAAAGCTTGGCTTGAAGAATCTATAGCTTTTCATCATCAACAAAAGCTTGGCTTGAAAAATCTATAGCTTTTCATCATCAACAAAAGCTTGGCTTGAAATTTCTTATGTTTGTCCTTGTTATTAAGTAATGGCCGAAACCCTCTTTGTTAAAGTTTTCTTTCTACATAAAGAACCATAATCTTCTTAGTTTTGAACACTTTTCAAACATCCTTTCCAACATCTTAAAACACCATTTTCAGTACTTAAACATCATGATATCCCCGTCATTAGCAACACAATCACAACATGTTTGAATACACTTCACAACATACATGGATATGATTATCACGACATGTTTGAATACCATTCACAACATATGATAAAAATCAACCACGGGAATGTAAATCAACAATGAAACGTAGTAAAAACCAAATACCATAATATACATTAAGAGTTGTCCGTTGTTGTTCCCAAAAACACACAAACGTTACAAGTCACTTATTAAGTATTATACATCCTTGGTATTGTTTTTCTTATACTACATAAAGCATTAATTTTTGTCTTCATTCCTGCTGCCTTGCTTGCTCCTTAATCATGGCAATCTCATCCATTAGGGCGTGAATCTCCCATCTTTGGAATTCATGAACTCCCCTAATTCTTGCTTCAAGTTCTCGAAGTCGGTTCTCATAATATTCCGGTGGTGGTATAGTTGGGGTAACACGGTTTGTCGCATTAGTTGAAGATTCTCCGATTTCATAAGTCCTTGGAGGAAAACCAGGAGGGTGAGAGGGAACATTTCCTGGATGTGCCATCCATCAGGAAAAGGGTGCATCCGGGAAAGTTTGTGTAAGTAANTACATAAAGCATTAATTTTTGTCTTCATTCCTGTTGCCTTGCTTGCTCCTTAATCATGGCAATCTCATCCATTAGGGCTTGAATCTCCCATCTTTGGAATTCATGAACTCCTCTAATTCTTGCTTCAAGTTCTCGAAGTCGGTTCTCATAATATTCCGGTGGTGGTACAGTTGGGGTAACACGGTTTGTCGCATTAGTTTAAGATTCTCCGATTTCATAAGTCCTTGGAGGAAAACCAGGAGGGTGAGAGGGAACATTTCCTGGATGTGCCATCCATCAGGAAAAGGGTGCATCCGGGAAAGTTTGTGTAAGTAAGTTGAACCAAAAGTTCGGCTCAACCCGTGGATGAGAATATGGCGGAGAAGGTGGAATAGCTTCATAGTGTTCCGGTGATGATTGTGGTGATGCTCCAAAAACATCAATGGGAGAACCTGGTGATAATCGTCGATACCTTCGACGAGGAGTATGGATATGTATCGGGCCCGTAGGTGTCCTCCTGAATGGCCTCATGAAAGGATCAGGTTCATACGGTTCAAGTATTCTAACTCTCCTTCCTCGGTAAACCCGATTGAGTGGAGGTGGTGGTGGTAAAGTGGGTGGAGTTACCGTTCCTGGGTAAGGGGACCAATGCCAGGTTGACACAAGCCTCTCGTCGGCTGACGAAGAGTTGGAGTTGTCAGTTGGTATTGTCGGAGTTACCAAAGGTGTAGTGGTGACAGGTGGGATCACTGACGAAGCAGTGTCTTCAACCTCAAGCTCGGAAGAGGAGGTAGTGTGGTGTGAATGGGTAGACATGGTACTGTAATAACCCAATTAATAGTAACATAAGTTGTTAGTCTACCATTTAGCATATAGTTCTTATAATAAGTGCAACATTTCAAATCAAATGTTGTAGTTGAGTAGGCATGGAGGGCTCGCGGTGGTGTGGTGTAACCGGTCCGTTTGAAAGGTGTAGTTATAGTCCAGTGTTTGAAAATACACTTGGTTCTCTATAACCAGGGCTCTGATGCCAATCTGTAACACCCCCAAAAATTTGTTTAACAGCGGAAGACTTAATCTAGGTGTTACGTAGAGGATCACAGTCATAATTATAGAAAACGACTCAAAGAGACGTTTTTAAGTTCATATTATTGAATTCAAATGCAAGGATGTTCAATAGTTATTACATCACATTGATGTTTTGAAAATGACTGTTTATTAATGTTACACCACTGACACAAAGTTCAAATGCCCACTACATGCCTCCTGAGCTTGCTTCAATTACCTGAGATACATGCTAAAAAGTCAACAAAATTGTTGAGTGAATCTATAGCGTTTATAGTTAAAATCAGATGAACACAATCAAGTACGTCACAGGTGTATAGTAGTTTGTTCCGTATGCTTATTGCCATAAGTCTCATGAACACAACGTTAACAAGTATGTGAGCTGTGCCATGGCATCAACACAGTATAAGTTGCCCTTGGGGAGGAGTTTGTCAGTTCTCCTAGTGTATCAAATAATAGTGCATTTGTCTATCAGGTGTGGGCTAGAACAAATGGGTCTGTCAAGAACCAATAGATCTATTCACAGTTATTCGCGTTCACTCGCAAGTGACTAAGGTTCATGATAGAAGGGACTTTCAAGTTGGCAGAGTGTCTTATGCAATACTTAGTTAGCATACAATGGTGGATTATACTTGATCGAAACTGTGTTCATATAGTGTAGCATGTATCCCACCCACATAGTTTGTAAAACATGTAAAAAGTGTGGGACTATAGACTCACCTCAGATGAGTGGTGTTTGTAGGCAAATAAGTATGTCAAGTGCAACTGGTGAATGGCTCCAACACGCAACCTGGATAATATGAGAAACCTTAGTTTCCTGTAGTGGTGTGGTTTGTATTTGTGTAATGCCTTAAGTACAAAAACAATATTATACATAATATTGTCTTGTCTTTATGTGTGATGATGGTAAGTCGTGCCAGACTTATAGAGTTGTACACTCTAGCAGGGTGTAGAGTTTTCAGTCCTTGATCTTGGTGAAAGTGATATATCAATAAGATATGTGAATAGTGTTCTTCCATTATCTCGGTAATTTATTTATTCAGTTTTAGTTCTTATAAAAATATTTATTTTATCAAGTTTAGTGAAATTACAACTTTAATCCTTAAACTATAAAGTTTACATTTATAACCCATAAATTTATAAAAATGACATTCAAGTACTTCAAGTTTATAATTATTTCCTTTATAACTTTACTTTGTCAAATTAACATTTTGACACCCTTGTTCTAGTATTTACATAATTAGTCCTTGTACTTTCAAAGTTGACACTTTTAGTCCTTATGAAATGTATATTTACATTTTTAGTACTTATAATATCAAATTAGTCAATAAATGACAAAAAGATTTCAAATGTACTGTTTTCACACCAAATTTACAGAATTTACAGTTTTGGTCCTTATACTTTAGAAACTTTGCAAAACTAGTCCTTTAAGTACAAATTGTTCATTTTAGGTCCTTGTAGTTCCAAATTTACACAAATGACTCAAAATAACTTATATTTACTGTTTTTAACATTATTTTGCAAAAATTATAGTTTTAACCCTTAGTTTGCAAAGTTGGCAGTTTTAGTCCTTTAACTTTGTATCTTTTGCATTTTTAGTCCAAACCAACATTTTAGCTTATGACCTTATTCCAAATAGTTTTTCAAGTTCCCAGAAGCTTAGAAAAGTGGTATTAGCTTATCAGTTGGCTTATATTAGCTTATAGCTTATTTCGAATTTATTTTAAGTGTTAATGGGCCTGGAGTGATCTGTTAAGGCCCATTGGGTCTTCTGTGGGTCCAGTGGACTTCCAACTGGGTTTGGTGGTTCTTGGGCTCATATTGGGCCTTGCCAAAATGAGTGTGAGTGGTGTTGGGCCGTGGAACAAGCCACAATTAGTGGTGAGTTTAATGGGCTTTAGCCCATTAAGGGTGTTTTAATGTTTCTGTGTACGAGTAGAGTAGCCAAGCTATGAGCTTGTGATTCAGCTTATATGAGCTTGTGAGGGTGTGAGCTTGTTGTAGCTTGATTGTTGAGGTTCCAAAGAATTAGTTTGCACAAAAATATAGGTATGTTATACGTATAGATTTCAAATAATGAGACCAAAGTGAAGTGAGAAAACCATTTGTAAATACTTAGAAATTGTTAACTGTTTTCGATATAGGTCCAAGTAACTTGTAAACGTGTGATTTTTATGATTTTAGGATTATGTTAAGCTTATAATGAGTTCATATCATCTTCTATACATATATAGAGATGTGAGTGAGTATTTTTGTGAGGCACAAAGCTAACGAGACATAGGAGTATTTAGGTGAAAGTGTTAGTGTGTTATTCGAATGAAAACATGGAAATGAAATAAAAAATAAACTAAGTGTTGTGAGACACTTACTACACCTTCAAAGGTAGGAAGTTTATGGACTGTGGAAGCAAGGTAAGGATCTTGTAAGCTTGGAACTTGATAGATGGCACACCAAGGATCTAGGAGGGACTTGTGAGAAGCTTGTGAGAGCTTGGGATAGCTTGTGGCTTCTCCTTTCTTCTCGGTATCAAGGCAGTGAGCAAGTGAGTTTGTGAATGAGTTCTACGTGAGGTTTTCTTGCATGGAAGGAGTATAACCTGAGGATAGAGACAACTTGGAGTAGACAAAGGGAATATGGCAGAGAGATAACGAGTAGGGTGTAGTAGGATAGGTTGATTGGTCCTCAACTTGATGGTCGATGTGTATCGAGGGTCGGTTTAGGTAAGGTGACGAGGCATGGGTTTCTAGAAGATCATTTTATTTCGAGTCTCATGTATAACGAGGTAAGCAAGAGTGTAGTGAAGTCTTTAGGTCCTTTGTGAAGTCAAAGAGTGTGTGTGTGAAAGGGTTGGAGATCATGTTTGGTTGTATAAACATCAAAGGGTCCGTTTGACTTGTTAACATGACCAAATGGTCACTTGGTGATCGAGTAGTGTTTTGTGATGGTTGTGGTGATGTTAGGACATCATTATATAGTCATAAAAGTTCTTGAGAGAGTTTGTAGAAGTCGTGAAACACTTAGGAGTCCAAATGGGATTTAACGTGACCAAAAGTAAATAAGCATAGGTCGAATTATTCTTTGTGAAGTCTTGAAGACTTAGGATCATGTTTAGCTTATGTCTTAAAATGAGTATGAATGGATTTCCAAATGCCTTGGAAGGTCTCATGTTGGCTTGTGCATGATATGAGTTTTGTTGTGCACGTTTTGAATATGTATCGAGACAATAAGTTGAGATAGGGTACGTTTGTGAGTCATGAGAATTGTGAGTTGATGAGAAACATTTATGAAGTCATTAAAGAGAGTTTGGAACTCATTAGGGTCAATAGAAATGCGTTTAGCACAATGTGACCAAGGTTGGGTACGTTTGGATAAGTGTGTGACCTCGTTATGATTTGCCCATCGTTTACTGTTCATTTGTACGTATTATGTTGAGATATTAGTTGATCTCGATTCTTTTGAGTGTAAAGAATGAGGTGGTGCATTTTATTCCATAGGTAGTGTGTAAGAATCACGAATACGAAGGCCAAACCAAACGTGCAAACACGTTCGAATTCATATATTACATTTGTGTTGGATTGGGCCGTTAGTAGGCTTAGGGGTTCCTTAGGCCCATTTCAAGTTTAAATATGATCCGTGTATAGTTATTGGGCTATTGTGGTTGTTATTGGGTCGTGTAGGCCCAATAAGAGTTGTGTGACCAAATCTTGTCATGTGGGGCCCACTTGTGAACAAGGTGGGTCCTACAGTGAATATTATATATATTTTCATGTTGTGGGGCCTNCCATCGTTTACTTTCCATTTGTACGTATTATGTTGAGATATTAGTTGATCTCGATTCTTTTGAGTGCAAAGAATGAGGTGGTGCATTTTATTCCATAGGTAGTGTGTAAGAATCGCGAATACGAAGGCCAAACCAAACGTGCAAACACGTTCGAATTCATATGTTACATTTGTGTTGGATTGGGCCGTTAGTAGGCTTAGGGGTTCCTTAGGCCCATTTCAAGTTTAAATATGATCCGTGTATAGTTATTGGGCTATTGTGGTTGTTATTGGGTCGTGTAGGCCCAATAAGAGTTGTGTGACCAAATCTTGTCATGTGGGGCCCACTTGTGAACAATGTGGGTCCTACAGTGAATATTATATATATTTTCATGATGTGGGGCCCACAGAGGTGTATTCCATTTACGTGGAAGTTGTGGGGTCCACCAGGAGGGATGTGGGTCCCATAGATGTGTGTTGTAATTCGTACTTGTATTGTGGGGTCCACTGAGGTGAAAATCTCATATATGGTGGTTGCGAGTGCAAAGTGTTGCACTTGTGATCACAACTGATCCATAGTTGTATTGTGCCTTGTCCAGATCATTGTGGGTTGCGTGTGAGCTCATTCAAGGTAAGTGTGAATCACATAGCACATAATGATTCAGAGTTGCATAGTGTAAACAAAAGTTTAAAATTTTGCCTAAAAATCGGTGTATGAATAGTAATACATAATTACTTCATGTTTAGTGTTTGTTAATAATTGGGTTTTTAGCAGGATATTACATATGCCCTACTATTAAATCCATAGCACTAGTCATTAGGAGTGAGCAAACGGACCGGACCGACTGACAAAACCGACCGGACCGGACCGAGACCGGACTGACCACACTCGGTCCGGTCTCGGTCTAGGGTTTTTCATAAATTCAGTCTCGGTCCAGCTCGGTCCGGTCCGGCTTAAAAACCGGACATTTAGCCTATTTGGACCGAGACCGGACTGACCACATTCGGTCCGGTCTCGGTCTAGGTTTTTTGCCGGATTCGGTCTCGATCCGGTCCGGTTTTTCTCGGTCCGGTCCGGTTTTCGCCCGATGAGCACCCTTACTAGTCATTACGGATATCAAACCCCACGCACCATAAAGCTTTTAGATATTGTAGTTCGAAATAGTTATAATGCCCGCCCACGCACGAGTTTTTTTTAAAGTTTTTTTAATGATAAATTTTTATTTATTTAAAAACAAATAATTTAATCTTTGTTTTGTTTGATTTATTTGTTTTGATTATAGTTTTTTTATAATTCAAAATAATTATTTAAAAAGTTTAATCTTATTGTAAGTTGCATCTTATCTATATTTTTTTTATTTATCTTCTACTTGTGTCGTATATTAACAAAACGAATTTATAAATTTAAAATTAAAAAAAATAATAATTAAAATATTAGCTAACAAAGAAATATAATCTTTTTTAAAGTCTCCACTCGGGGTTTTGTTTTATTATATAAAAGATTTGTAAATCATAAATGACATCGACAGGACACTGTGGAGCAGCCCACAATGTGGGCCCAACTGGAAGCATGGCCCAAACTCCTATGGGAAAGCTACCTTTTTATTTATTTATTTATATTGAGCGATATAGATCTTTGTGGTTCTATGACATGATTCAAAAATAAAGAATGTTGTATCTTGTCAGGTATATTATCTTAATCATGGAAGGAACCAGAGCTAAAAATGACCATGTGCACAATCTTTTTGATAGTGGTATAAGGAAATTTTTTTTACAAAAATTACGATTTCTGTTAAAATGATTGAGTTAAGCGAAAACTAAGGTCACTTTTCACTTATTAATGAACTAACATAATAATAACAAGAACACAATGCATTAAGACTAGGTGCGTTTTAATATATTCATTGTTTTTTACGAAAATTAACACTATGAAACAAAATTCTATTAGGGCCCGTGACACCGTTGTACCCTCCGTCCCTGATCTTAATATTCTTTATACGTGTACATGATATGAATAGTAATCAATTTCATCAATATTGGTAAATGAACTGTAAGTTAAGGTGGTTTCAATTCATTTTGGTGTTTTGTGGTTCTGCCATTTTTGTTTTTTGTATCTACGAGGTTGTTTCTTGGTCATGGCCGGATCTGAGCATGTGCAGGGTGTGCAACCGCTTAGGGCCTCCATTTTCTCAAGGGCCCCAAAATTTTAAGCACTATAATACGTTTTTAGCTTCGAATTGATGATAATATGTTATAAAAGATAAGATACTTCATTCCTTTCAAATGAAAGTGCATCTTAATCAGTATAATGCGATTTAAAAGAATAAGTGTACTTGTTAGAAACAGAGGAACAACTGAAGAAGATGGTAACTTTTGGTCTTGTCTACTTTGACCCCTATCGTTTAAAGATTTTACATGTTTGTCCTAACTAAATATTTTAATCGGCATATGGTGTGAAAAACATTTATAAAGTTGACGTTTTCCACCCTTAATTTAAAAGTTTATATTAATGATCTAAAACTACACGCTTGGAATTTTAGAATACTTGCACATTGTGTTTAAAAGTTTCAAAATGTTGGTGTGAAAAATCTCAGTTGNTTAAAAATAATTATTTAAAAAGTTTAATCTTATTGTAAGTTGCATCTTATCTATATTTTTTGTATTTATCTTCTACTTGTGTCGTATATTAACAAAACGAATTTATAAATTTAAAATTAAAAAAATAATAATTAAAATATTAGCTAACAAAGAAATATAATCTTTTTTAAAGTCTCCACTCGGGGTTTTGTTTTATTATATAAAAGATTTGTAAATCATAAATGACATCGACAGGACACTGTGGAGCAGCCCACAATGTGGGCCCAACTGGAAGCATGGCCCAAACTCCTATGGGAAAGCTACCTTTTATTTATTTATTTATATTGAGCGATATAGATCTTTGTGGTTCTATGACATGATTCAAAAATAAAGAATGTTGTATCTTGTCAGGTATATTATCTTAATCATGGAAGGAATCAGAGCTAAAAATGACCATGTGCACAATCTTTTTTATAGTGGTATAAGGAAATTTTTTTTACAAAAATTACGATTTCTGTTAAAATGATTGAGTTAAGCGAAAACTAAGGTCACTTTTCACTTATTAATGAACTAACATAATAATAACAAGAACACAATGCATTAAGACTAGGTGCGTTTTAATATATTCATTGTCTTTTACGAAAATTAACACTATGAAACAAAATTCTATTAGGGCCCGTGACACCGTTGTACCCTCCGTCCCTGATCTTAATATTCTTTATACGTGTACATGATATGAATAGTAATCAATTTCATCAATATTGGTAAATGAACTGTAAGTTAAGGTGGTTTCAATTCATTTTGGTGTTTTGTGGTTCTGCCATTTTTGTTTTTTGTATCTACGAGGTTGTTTCTTGGTCATGGCTGGATCTGAGCATGTGCAGGGTGTGCAACCGCTTAGGGCCTCCATTTTTTCAAGGGCCCCAAAATTTTAAGCACTATAATACGTTTTTAGCTTCGAATTGATGATAATATGTTATAAAAGATATGATACTTCATTCCTTTCAAATGAAAGTGCATCTTAATCAGTATAATGCGATTTAAAAGAATAAGTGTACTTGTGTAAACAGGGGAAACAACGTTTAGAAACAGAGGAACAACTGAAGAAGATGGTAACTTTTGGTCTTGTCTACTTTGACCCCTATCGTTTAAAGATTTTACATGTTTGTCCTAACTAAATATTTTAATCGGCATATGGTGTAAAAAACATTTATAAAGTTGACGTTTTCCACCCTTAATTTAAAAGTTTATATTAATGATCTAAAACTACACGCTTGTAATTTTAGAATACTTGCACATTGTGTTTAAAAGTTTCAAAATGTTGGTGTGAAAAATCTCAGTTGAGTTTAACACTTTTTTAGTTCGGTAACTTATAATACGAGTACATTTAAATTAAGTACAAATTTGTTTCTGGTATTTGGAAAAAATCATACGTATTGAGGAATCGTAATTGTATAATAGCATAATGGCATCAAAGTCCATGAAACTTGACGTCAAAGGTCTGCTATGTTATTATGGCACAGGGCCCCCAAAATCCATGGGACGGCCCCTGTTTTTGGATTAGCTTTTGTTGGAGTTTCTTTTGTTCCTGCATGCATTAGAAGCTGCATCGTGGTATCATTTTGGTGCTGCTTTCCTACGAGGTTGAGGTTTGAGCTTCATTGAATTTTGCCATCGGAAGAAAATTATGTTAACGTAGTTCTATACACGTATACATCCAGTGTTATATTTCATTTTTCTAACTTCATGCCATGTAACTTACGTACCAGCAATCAGCAGCACCAAGACTTTTTCACCATTTGAAGGAAGTATTTAGAAGCTCAAGTTAGTGACATATCTCTTCTCATACTCCCACACACAAAATTTCCAATTTGACTGCATTACTGCATATACCTTGGAAGATTGTATTATTTAGAGATTTCGTTTGTCATCATACAAGAGGATTATATGATGGAGAAAGTTCTAATACACTGCCAAGGTCTTTCAGCCTAAGCTTGCATAAAGCTCTGAAGATACTTTAATCCTTTGAAGGAATCAAAGAAAAACATTATAACAACCTCGAGTATCTTGTGGACATGACCTGAGAGGTCATCTTCCACACAAATTTACATTTTGTACAGAAAAAATGAGTCAAATATCAAAGTTGGAAATGATTCATTGAGTTAAGAATTATCACATACATGTAGTATTACTTGCTAGTGGCAAATATTTGCTACAAGCCTGCAACAATATATATTTATGAAAAATATGGAAGCTGGTTTCTATAGTGCATTTGTAATCGATCTGTATACGAAATTCCCGAAAAATAGAATAAATTTTACAGACTGTCACTGTTTGATGCGGTAAATTTCTTATGAGGGTTTATACATGCCATAATGGAAGCTTTTTGCTTTTTTGACTTAACCCCAAAGATGAAAGAGCGTAAGGGAACATGTGAACGATTCGCTAACCGTGATTGCTTCTGCTCTTGGCTATTATCAGAAAGGCCAAACTCATCCTCTAACCTTCTTAGAGTCTTTTCTGTTTCCACTTGCAGCGCGGTTACATGGTCTAAAGCTGCTTCAAGCTCTTCATTGACTTTACTGTTTTCTTGTTGCATGTTGGATACCTCACCTTGAAACTTTGCAGCCTGATGTGTACTAAACTTGATTTCATCCTCTTCAACACCTTCCCTTAAAGCTGTCGTTATTTCCTCATGGATGTCAGATAACGATGAGCATCTTCTTTGTAGTTCATTCTTCAGTAACACACTTTGCTCTAACCATATCGTAAGTTCATTTTGTATCTCTTTAAGGTGTTTATATATAGCATTGATTCCTGATCTCATGCTTGACTTCCCCTCACCTCCTTTAGCTTTCACCTTTATAATCTCTTGCTGCAGATCTTCTACTTCTGTCTCGAATTTCTGTACTTGATGAAATGTAGAGCTGAATCGCAACCAGAAATCAAGATTCTCATCAAGTAATGCATCAATGTCAGTTCTTAGCTTTTGTTCAATCTCTGATATTGGTTCAGATATGTCAGTAAAGATAGACTTGATGTCGTCCTCCTTGTTTACTACTTCTTTATCGTCTAACACCTCGTCGTTGCTTCCATCTTCTTGAAGTAGTTTAAGTTTTCGTTTCATTTGTTGTATTTCAGTATCCCTTTTTGCCAGTAGTGTATTCAGGTCTTGTACTTGCAGTTTCATTTCAACGACGGTCCCTTGGTTTTTCTGCTCTTCTTCAACAAGTTCCTTTTTCGCGGCCTTGTACTTCCTCAAGATGGTTGTATACTCTTGTAAAAGAACCTTTTCTTTGTCATCTAAACCACCCAACAGTAGTTCTTGCCAATTTGTCTCCTCTTTTGCTTCTTCCTTCAGTTTTATAGATTTCAGAATATTATCATCTACAAAGTTTCCAGTGTCGTTGCTATTCTCTCTTTTCACCTCAACCTCTACTTCTGTTGCTTCCTTTATTTTCTTTTTCTTCACAACATCATCGGTTGTGCAAGAAATTTCTTTTTCTTCCACTTGGTCTTTTGAGATTGTGTTCACGGGCAGACCCATGTCATAAACTCCATACCCTGAAGAAACTGTGTTATATATAGTAAAGAAAAAAAAATTAAAATTGATGCAATAGTGTGTACCTTGCAGATTGTTTTGGTCTTTTATATAGTAGATAAAAGAAAAGTTAGGAGATTGTTAGTCCGTATATGATACATAATGTTTGGACTTTGGAGTGTCATATATTGTAGAGAGAATAAAAGTTTATCATATTCTTATGCCAGTGCAAAAAACAGGTTAAGGTGCCAACACTGTGAATATTTTGAGGTGTTGTATAGTATGAATAATTTATATAATTTAAAGAAATTGTATAATGAGGCATACCCTGATCTGGAATTCTGGATATGCCATTCGTCGTGTTTTCATATTTTGGGGAAGAACTTGACTTGATATCTTCTTCTCTAATCATAGAAGCTTCATTTAGCTTGATGTCTTCATCGAGCTTGACGTTTTGAATCCTCTCTGACAAATGCTTAACCTCGCAACAAGCTTCGGTAAACTGCATCTCTAAGCTGTTATTCTGGTTGTATATATTCAAACCTAAATCTTGTACTCCATCCAGTTTTTTCTCCATCTGGTTAAAGGTTTTATCTAAATCATGTGTCCCATTGATCGAATTAGCTTTATCGTCTTCCAGATCCCGAATCTGTGTCTGAAGATCATCCGTTTCTATCCTTAACCTATCAATAAGTGCTGTTTGCGATGAAACCAACGTTTCTAAGCTAAGCACCTTGTTCACGAGCTTGTCAATCGTATCAGCCATTTCTGTAACTGTCAATGGTTTCTGAGAAAGTTCCTTGAGGGTTTCTTTGATCTCTTCTTGTAGCTCTTTTTGCTCCCTTTCATTTGAGTTTCTCAAATCGCTTTCCAGTACTTTATATTCTTCTTCTTCATCATTCCTTTCCTGTAGGTACTCTTGTTTAAAGGACTCGAGTTTCTGCTTCACATTCTGGATCCTCTGGTGCTCAAAACTGGCATCTTGACTTGACTTCTCATGTTTCACTTGTAACTTTGCCAAACTGTCTTCACATGACTTCAATGCAGCCTCTGCCATTATAGCACGAGCATCATCGTCCTCGATACCTTTGGCTACCTTAAACTCATCTTGTAAATCACAAACCCTTTGTTGCATTTGAGTTATATTATTTTCAATTTCCTTAAACTTTGCAAGCCCGTTTTCAAAGGAGCTTTTGGTGAACTCCTTCACGGTTTGCATAGAAAGAATGTCCTTTTGAAGCTTATCGATCACTTCAATTGCCTCTTCTTTGGTCAAACCGGATTTCGGAACATCATCTGCTTTGGTTTCCTTTCTGGCTTGGGTTTGCTTGGGTCCATTGGTTAAAAAACTTTTTAAGTCTTTAGTTTCTGGGACCTTTGGGGCTTTTGGTATATCTGGAGCTATGTTTCTTTGCATTTTGACGCTATCGTTATCATTATCATCATCTTCATAGTCCGTGTCATAAGGGAGTTGGTCTGGGAAAACCGAAGCGATGGTGGTGTTTGCTTTTTGCAAGTCAGTTGAGAGTTTATCATATCGTTCAGCCAAAGCTCGATAAGCACGAACACTTTCCTCGATGAAGGCTATGAGCTCGGGTCTGTGCCTATAATACATTTCGGCCCTCTTGGCGAAAGAATCACCATCTTTTTGGATAAGGTTCAGGGCGCTCGCAACCTTCTCTTCCATATCTACAAAATAACCAAATTTACATAAGTTTTCATTTCTGTTTTATTAGAAAGGGTTTTCATTTCTGTTTTATAGAAACATCGGAGCGGAAATACAAAACACCCTCTTTTTGCTTGCTAACGGAAGTAAGTTAGACATGAATTCTTTATAAAAATTCCCAAGTTTAGCAAAAGTCAATAGTACGTTGTGGTTTTAGTTTGTCTTTTGAGAAACACTGAGACCACGATAATCTGATTAAACATTAAGTTGTGGGATCTAGACTTGGGAGATCCATGAATTTCAGCACAGATAAATATATATATACTGTTGTAAAGGTGGAGAACAAGAGATTCAATGTGCTTACATAGTTACATGTGAACTCTATAACATGGAAATTATGTTACATGACTTTCTTCACGTGTAAAGATGTGTGTTTCCTTTTACATTCTCAAGTTTTCACTTATAGAAAAGACATTCACGTGTAAATCTAGTCCATGATTATTGGATCCATTCGAGTATGTTACGGTTATAGATCTCATATAAGTTATGAAGTGATTTTGCAAAATAGAATGATCGACATTGATTCATGACACATCGTATACACATGATTTTCACATAACAACATTATATATCATGCATATTAATGTATTTTGTCGGTACAAGTCAGCTCTTCAATAGGAAAGGGGGAAAACAGGTTTTTTAGTAGGCTTAAACTAGTTAGCAAGCTGGTTTGTGGTATTATTTCAGTTGGCACAGGTTAGTTTTGGTAGGTATCTATTTTGTTTATATGTTGGATAGAGAGGGAGAAGAAAATTATATTACCACACTTATTATCATTTAGGAAAGGAAATTAAATGAGCAAGCATTGGGAGATTGTCTCTCAAAACTAGATTGTTATCTACAATACTAAGCATATCTCTCATATATAAATCAACAAATTTTATGTCTAGTTCAATTCTTATCATTTTCAGGATGGTATGATGAAAGCTTATGCACAATATCGAAACAAAGACCCATAAACGTTGATCATGTGGAATAAAGCTAGGTTTATTTATTAACATCATGAAAACTTATGGCAAATTAAAGTCTATAAGACATGAACAAGGAAATGGTGAAAAGGATTAAATGAAAGGAAGTTGGTACCTTGAAGGCTTTGCTCGAGCCATTTGGACTGCTTGGTTCGAATGTGGCTAGCCCACCACCAAGAATATGCATTGCTTGCTGCCCTTTGTAACATCTCTTATCACCTTCGTGTCGTTGTCTTTTTTCCTCTCTTAGCTCTACTGCCCCTCTCGATCACTTCTTTGTTTCTGCTTCACAAAAGGCAACAAAGTTTTACTCTCACTCAATTGTGTTTTATGAAGTCGATTCAAATAGCAATGTATAATAAGTACATGGAAGAAGATATATTAAAAGAAATAGATGTTTTAATTAGAATCGTGAGTTGGAAATGAAGAGAAGAATAAGAAAAGTTGTGGTAGGGATGAATGTGGTTGCATATAAAAGAAGTAATAATATTTTATGAGCTTTAAGATCCTCAATCAGTGCATGCCTTAGGCACTAAGTTTTGGTCCAATACAACCAATTAATCAACATTCTTTTCATACTAAAATCGTTATGCACAAAGGCATATCTCATATACACATGTTACGTCCTATATTATTATTTATAGCTTTCAGATTACTCCTTATATCTTTTATATAATATATAAAAGAATTACATCATTTCGGAGTTTTTTTGCAAATCCCTTCTCAATGTAAAAAAATTGGACCAATAGGAGAGCTCGATTTTGCCACGTAAGCAAAATCGAGCGACGTGATTGGTCAATAGAAAGTCAAAATTGAATCCAATTTTGTCAAAATTAAAAAATTTGGTGGATAAATTTGGTTAAGAAAAAAAATGCATAAAAATATAGGTGTCAAATTTATGAAAACAAAAACTTAAAAAAAGAGGAAGTAATTAATAAAACTTTAGTGGTTGAATTTTAAATAAATTATATAGAGCTAAGTGTAAAATTACAAGTTTCCATGTTTTTTAATAACTTTAGAAAAAACACAAATAACCCCTTATAAAAACACAATTTAGATTTTTCAATTGACAGATAAATGTTTTGTCATTTTGATTTTGTAAGTGAACTCTCCTATTAGTTAATGCGAAACATCTATTTGTCACTTTTTTTCTCTCCTATTATACATTTAAGATTATAAACATGTATGTATATATCATTTTTCTGCGAAAAAAATAGCATATAATACTTATAAAATTAATATTTTTACGATCTGATCGGGCTGAACGATAAGATATGAGGGTTTAATAGTTACTTTGGAAATGTTGGTTGTGATGTATTAAGGAA
>LBNU01013048.1:20697-52751 GCA_014162995.1 Artemisia annua | reverse complement strand
AGAATACTTCCAAAATGTGTAAGAACAATATGGCTAGTCAAACACATAAACATTCCATAAATGCATGATGTGATGTTTCCATTTAAAGAAATAAAACTATGTTCTGTTTAAATAAAAATGTAAAGTCTAGTTATATAAGACTTAAGACTAAAGTGATGTATTACTATAAACTAAAGTTTGTACTTTGTCATTAACAAAACTTAGCAAAGATCGTAAAATATAAATAACGTTTTAGGCGATATTTGTATTAATATAGGATTTTCATTATCTATATTAACGTTAACCTCGTCATTATTTTGTGCAACACTATTATTATTCTTTTTCGTTTTGATTACAAACCCATCCATAGAACCGTGTAGAGCTCTCTCAGATTCTTGTTGATTTTTGTTTCGTTTTCTATTTTGAGCACCTGACAGTTGTGAACGACACAACATGATAATCTTGAGTGTAAATTTATCTAATAAAGCAAGAGTAATAAGTAATTAAGTATGGAACAATATCACCTGATCAAAATTGTAGAAGAGAAAAAAAGATGATCACTTGGTTTGTTTGATGCCTTGATTATTTCGATTGAACTTTGATGCCCTGATCGTTTGATGAAGAGGGGAAAAAAAATCCTTGTGAATAACTGATGCCCTACATTACGTAAAGTTTTGAATCCGTCAAAACTGAAAAGTCATATAACGTCACATAACTGATGCCCTATACTTTACGATTTACTAATGAGTTACTAAAGTTGCTATTGGACTTTAATAAAAAAAGGCCCAAAATGAGACTAGTATAGCTAAGTATGGACTGGTGAAATGATGCCCCCTCTCTTGGGCTGCCCTTGGGCCGTCGTCCTTAAGTCCCTCTCTCTTTCTCTCTCTCTCAATTATTCACTCAAATCATTAACAATATTACTATATATATAATTTGTCGTTTAAAACGACGTCGCTCTTCGTGGCCCATTATCTGACCCTTTATCTCTTTCTTCTGTTGGCCCATTATCAGTTTCTTTATGTGTCATACGTATCATAACCCAAAATACAAATCTATAATTCGCTGTATCCTCAATAAACAATGTTTTTTTACAGTTTTTGGTGTACACATGTCAACCATCGGGTTGTGTACTATGTTACTTTGTGGCCATAATCTTCCAAGGTTCACCAACTCCATGTACTATCTTTGTATTTTCAAGGTAGAAGCTTCTTGATATACATTGCATCTGATCAACTGAAAGAACCAGGAAAAAAAAAAAAAAAACAAAGGGCTGGTCAATCTAAAACTGAGATCAACACAATCCTTGGTTACAAAGGTAATCAGTTTCTTATCATTAATCTTATTTGTATTTGCCAGTGTAACTTACCATATTACTTTGCATGCATTCATGTAGTTGCATGGTATGTGCATATACTATATCTTTGCATCTTGCCTTCCATCCTTCATGTGTGTAACTTTGCCTATTAACTTGCATCATTACTGTCTATCGATATTCCTGTTTACTTAAGCCTTATGATATATGTAGAAAATTAAGCATTATCATATATGTAAAAAACTGGATGTAAATTACCATACATACTTTTCATAATGAAAACCAAGCAAAAGGCCATTCGTCGCATTCCTTCTTTTGGTTGTGCACCTCCTCTCGATCTGTACCCGGCTGTTGAAAATAGACCGTCTTCTTCTGAATCATTGAAAAGAAAAGAACCAGTCAGAGACGAAATAGATATGGAAACAAATAGAAAGCAGAAGCAAAGATTAGCAGATTGTATTCAATGTAAGATTTCTTCGTTTAATAGTCTATTTTTTTTACAATGTACTTTGCCTGTGCATGTTTGAAGTAAGGTTTTTTTTTTAAAATTGTCTTATGTTGCAGGCGATCATCATACAACTCCTTCGCAGAATAGTATGTCACAGCAAACAACAACTTCATCTAAAGGTTGTACATCGTAAATTTCTTCGTTTAATAGTCTATTTTTTTACAATGTACTTTGCCTGTGCATCTTTCAATTAGCTTTTTTTTTTAAAAAAAATTGTCTTATGTTGCAGGCGATGATCATACAACTCCTTTGCAGAATAGTATGTCACAGCAAACAACAACTTTATCTAAAGGTTGTACATCGTAAATTTCAATTTCAAACTACTAGGTTCAATTAATGTGAATACCTTTGTAAAATTGGTGTATGTCTTCAACTATATTGCAGAAAAATTAGCTGCCTCAGCTTCACATGTAAATGGTAGGAGCTATCGAAAAATCTCGCGTAACTCTGTACCTGCAAAAAGGCAGCAGCCAGATAAACAAAATGAAATCCGTCATAAAAGGCCACGGTTTAATCAAGGTATATATTTAGTCAAAAAAATTCATTACTACGATAGCATTTTTGTTATTAAAAAGATATTTTTTTTTTCTACTTACATATGTGTGCATATCTAATGTAATTACATGTACAGATATGCATGTTTCAGGTGCCAATATGCATAGAACCAATAACCAACGGAGACGAAGCAGGCAAGGTAAAACACGATTCTCATATATTTGTTGACTCATCCAAGGCATTATTCTATTCGACTGAAATTTCCCTTATAATTATTATAGGCCCGCCATCTACGTATGTTTCTATTGGTACCTGTGACCAAGTCTGCAGATATTGTAAGGCTTTGTTTTGGTATGATGAACGAATAAAGAGTAGCAGCCGCAGACGTCCAGAGTATCACAACTGTTGCAATAATGGTAGAGTCGTACTACCTCCAGCTGACCGCTATCCAGATTACATAAAAGAACTGTTTGAAGATACGCATTTCATGGACAACATCCGAGCTTATAACCAGATGTTTGCAATGACATCTCTAGGCGCAGAGGTGGACAATTCTATTAACAGAGGTCGAGGCCCTTATGTATTCAAAGTTTCAGGCAAACTTTACCATTATATAGGAAGCATGTGTCCTACACTCGACAAAAAGCCAAAATTTTTGCAACTCTATATCTACGATACAGCAAACGAACTAGAAAATCGTATGGAAAAGTTTGGCAATACATAGCGCCGCGATATTGTTGAGAATCTAATCAAAGTTTTGGACGAGCACAATGAGTTAGTCAAGCTCTTTAGAACAGCACGTGATAAGATAGAGTCTACTGAGGTCGAAGATTTTAGGCTTAAATTATTCGGTGTCGTTGGTTCTAAGCAGTATGACCTTCCAGAAGGTGATTCTATAGGTGCAATTGTTTTTGAAGGGGGTCCGGAAGTTGGGACAGACTATGATATTATTATTCGAGATGGTCAACCACAGCGTATTGACAAGCTTAATCCTCACTACATGGCACTCCACTTTCCATTGCTCTTTCCCCATGGCAAAGAAGGGTATCACTTAGGTCTAAAGTTATTAGACAAAGAAGGTGCAACAGCCGAAAAAGAAAAGCAAATGTCCATGAAAATGTATTATGCCTACCAGATCCATGATCGTTTTCAGTCGTATGACTTATTGCCAAAAGCAGGCCGCCTTTTTCAAGAATATGTCGTCACAGCATACTGCGCAATTGAGCAGTACAGGTTAGACTATATAAGGAAGAAACAAAGAGACATCAGAAATGAATACATGGCAGGTTTATATGATGCACTATCTCGCGGAGATACTGATGGTTCGGACGTAGGCACAAGGACAATACTACCAGCTTCGTTTACCGGAGGGCCTCGATATATGTATAGTCATTATTTAGATGCTCTAGCAATCTGCCGAGTTCATGGCAATCCATCTTTTTTCATTACATTTACATGCAATGTTGGATGGCCTGAGATTGAAGACTATATGCAACGCTTTCCGCACCTTACAACTGCTGACAGACCAGATGTGGTTGACCGAGTTTTCGAAAGAAAAATCCACGATCTTGTAACTTTTCTGCGAGAACGAAGACCATTCGGAGATGTCGAAGCAGGTACATTAATTGATACATGTAACTATTACTTTCAAAATTTGCAATACATTCAATAAACTAATTGCAGTTTCTTATTTTTTCAGTTTTATACACGGTTGAATTTCAGAAAAGAGGTTTGCCGCATTGTCATTTATTATTGTGGTTAAAAGAAGCCTCACGCATTCATAACAACGAAGACATAGATAGATATGTCTCTGCTGAATTACCAGACCCAACAACTCATCCTGAAGCTCATCGGGTTGTTTCAGAATTTATGCTGCATGGCCCATGCGGTCTGGCTAATAAATCAGCACCATGTATGAAAAACACAGACGAATGCAAAAAAGGTTTCCCTAAACCTTACTGTGAAGAGACTTTTATAGATAAAAAAGGGTTTGTACACTATAGAAGAAGACAATCACAGATCAAAGCAATAAAGCAGACGTTAGAGCTTGACAACACGTATGTGGTTCCATACAACCAAGCACTCTGTATGCGGTTCTATGCTCACATCAATGTTGAGTATTGCGAATGGACAATGCTCATAAAGTACCTTTTCAAGTATATCTCAAAAGGAACCGATTGGATCATTGCCCATGTTACAAGAACATTAGGAAGTGGAGAGTCAAGCAGCAACCGTCCAAGAATACAAGTTGACGAAATAAACAACTTCCAAGATGCAAGGTACATAGGTCCGCACGAAGCATGTTGGAGAATTCTTGGTTTTGATATACATTCTAGGCAGCCAGCAGTTCAGATACTAGCAGTGCACCTTGAGAATATGCAACGCGTCACGTTTCGGGCAGGACAAAGTCTCCAAGAAATTGTTGACGACGAACACAACAAGAGGACAACGTTGACTGAGTGGCTAAAGTACAATCGAGAGTTCACAGATGGCCGTCACCTAACGTACTTAAATTTTCCAAAAGAATTTGTCTGGTATAACACGACGAAAACATGGCAACGTCGGCGAAACAAAAATAGTTCTTCAATTGGCCGTCTTACATACATACATCCTAGCGCAGGCGATCTATTTTATCTAAGGATGTTGTTATGTCATCAAAAAGGCTGCCAATCATTTACTCATATCCGGGAAGTTAACGGCCAAAGTTTTCCTACAAACAGAGCTGCATGCGAGGCTATCGGATTATTAGGCAACGACCAAGAATGGGACATCGCTTTACAAGAAGCATCTTTATCAGCATCAGCTTCTCAAATGCGTTCACTATTTTGTCAGATACTCATCTTCTGCGATGTATCTGACCCTATGTTGCTATTCCAAGCCCATTCGGCTGATATGTCCGAAGATATCCCAATGCTTCTTTCTCGACTGTTGTGTGTGCAAGAAATACATATAACTGACGAAGAATCACAGGCAGGCCTTCTTTATGAGCTAGAAGCAGAGCTTGCATTCTATGGCAAATCGCTAAAAGATTTTGCAATACAACTGCCACCACGCTATTTGCTAGACATCTTACAGAATAGAGCAATAATGGAAGAGCGTAATTATGATCCAGAAGTCTTACGGAGGGAAAGTGAACGTTTGGTTCCTAAGCTAAACATGCAGCAACAGATTATATTCAACCGGATTCTTCATGCAGTCAACAACAAAAAACAAGAGCTACTTTTTCTTTATGGTCATGGAGGTACAGGCAAGACTTTTGTCTGGAAGAGTATAATCTATACACTCAGATCACAACGGAAAATAGTTCTAGCTGTCGCATCCTCAGGTATCGCCGCTTTGCTACTACCAGGAGGCCGGACAGCTCATTCTAGATTCAAGTTGCCGCTTAACCTAACTGACGAATCAGTTTGTACCGTGAAAAAGAATACGCAATTAGCTAATCTACTTAAGCAAACAGATTTGATCATTTGGGATGAGGCCCCAATGAACGATCGAAGATGTTTTGAAGCCCTTGATCGCACATTCAGAGATATTTTTGATTGTCCTGACCATTTGTTTGGAAAAAAAACGGTAATATTGGGTGGTGATTTCAGGCAGACGTTACCTGTAAAGAAAAATGCAACTAAGCAAGAGATAATCGCCTCATCTATCACCCAATCTTACCTCTGGCCTCACTTTGAAGTTATTTCTCTAAAAGAAAACATGCGACTCCAGCAAACATCCATCTCTGATCAAGAACGTGAAAGTATGCGCAACTTCTCACAGTGGTTACTAGACGTGGGTGATGGGAAACTTGGCGAACCAGATCCGTGTGACCCAGAAAACACATCTTGGGTAAAAATACCGGAAGCATATTGCATGCCTGATAGCGAAGCAGGACTACTACAGCTCATAAACTTCATATGCGACAATGAAAGCTTACAAAGACCAACTGCAAAGTCACTGCAAGAAAAAGCTATCGTATGCCCTAAGAATGAAACCGCAGATATGATAAACTCAAAAGTTCTAGATATGCTTCATGGAGACGCTTATACTTTCAAAAGTAGCGATCAAGCTCTTCCTAAAACAAACGACGGTGGTGCAACTGAGTTACTGTACCCACAAGAGTACCTGAACACGCTCCGATTTCCAGGACTACCTCCACACAACCTTACACTCAAAATAGGTGCTCCGATAATGCTCCTAAGGAATCTTAATTTGGCAGGGGGGCTGTGTAATGGGACAAGGATGATAGTTACACAAGTACTTACCAAAATTGTGGAAGCACGCATTGTCACAGGTACTCGAATGTCTCAGAAAGTATTCATCCCAAGGATTTTGTTAATTGACAAGGATGAAAAATTGCCATTCATATTTAAAAGGAAACAATTCCCATTGAAAGTTTGCTATGCAATGACGATAAACAAAAGCCAAGGCCAATCGCTGAATAAAATTGGCATCTATCTACCAGAGCCTATATTTGGTCATGGCCAACTCTATGTAGCACTATCTAGATCGACGTCTCCTCAAGGTATCAAAATCGTCGTCAAAAAACAGCCGGGGAAAGATCCAAATACAACAAAAAATATAGTCTATAGAGATTTCTTAAACCGGCTTACACCCGCCCAGGTTCTTTTTTAAATAAGTGCAATCCAGTGTGTTTTATTGCCATGCATAAAACTGTTATATTTTCTTTGCATCATTATTATGCTTATAGGTTTGCATTAGCAGTTACTTATTATCATACACGCATACTGTACATCCATATTAACACTCTAAGCTGTTAGATATTATACATGCATATCATCCATGCATAGTAATAGTCTAATCTGTTAAACAAATAGATATTACCTAACAACTAATGCAACTACTCTGTCTATATATAGGATAATGGCAGGGACTTCCCATGAAATTTCTCTGCCCAAATCTCATGGAAAAGAAATTATCACCCAACCAGATACTACAAGCCTCCTTGATCTAAAACTAACGGACCTTGACAAGTGCATTTTTGTAAAGGTTTACCGCAAATGGACTGTCAATAACAAAGCATCAATACCGGTTTTGCACTGCTGCATTCTGCTTGATCAACAGGTATCTTCCTATATTCTCTTACTAAAAAAAATCATTGCATGTTTGCTAATTTTCTTTTCTTATTTTTTTTCCTTTCTTTGTTTTACCTTTTTTTTAAGGGAGGGGCGATCCAGGCTAATATCAAACCAAAAGAAAAAGACCGTTTTAACATACTCGAAATCAACAAAGCATACAAAATAAAAGGCTTTGGATTTCAAGATGCCAAAGGCTGGATGCAAACAGTCCCACACAACTTTTTGCTGGCTTTTGGAAAATACACGGACATTCAAGAGGCACCAGACACAGGGTTCCCAAACCACTACTTTAACTTTGTCCAATACAGCGATCTTCACTTAAGGGTTGACAAGAAAGAAGGAATGCTCACAGGTAAATAATCTAATTCAAAATTAAAGCCTAACTTCATAACGTCTACTTCTTTAACCTTTGACATTGCCAGATTACATTGAATGTGTCCAGCATGTTACTGGACTATTGAACTCGACAAAACCTACAATGGAAACTACATCTTGGAGGGACATTATCATACAAAACCTTGAGTATGCACTGTCTAACTATAATTGCTTTTTACATCATCCTATTTATACTAAAGTGCACCTAACATTCTTCTTTCTAATAGTGGTAGGACTGTGAGGTTCACTCTATGGAATGAGAAAGCACATCAATTCAATATGCAAGAATATGAAGAAAGTGAAAAACCAGCAATCATAGCTGTTAGCTCATGCATTGTCAAAACCTATGGCGGTAAACAAATTACCTTATACTAATTTTAACTTGCTAGAAACAGAACCAGTAACACTTACATTCCTTTATGCAGGCCTCCAACTTTCAAGTACAGCTGCAACTTGCTACTACCTAAACCCTGACATACCAGAGGCACATGAGATACGATCAGTGTAAGTAAACGCTATCACATAAAAGAAATAAATACAAAACCAATAACTTACCTGCTACCACTGAACAGGTACAATATGTTCCTTGAACCACCCAAAATTTTGAATGTCCAGTATGAACGATGCAAAGACATAGAAGAAGAAAAGCAAAGGAACCGTGTAAGATTAACAGATTTACTAACAGAAAATCCTCAAAACCAAAAGGTATTTATAAAACAAGTACAAACCTACAGTAAAGACAATCAGAAACAGCTAACTTCACATCCTTTTGCAGAATGTCCGATTCACTGTTGTCGCAACGATCGACAGTATCAGTGATAAAATGGCTTGGTTCTACACAAGATGTCGCACATGCAACTCCAAAACATCTGAAAGATTCATGCATGGCCATTGTCGTCAGATAGATCCAAATGCTGGCATTGACTACAGGTAAACAAAAAAAAACAAAAAATTAGTAGATATCAAAATACTACAATCCATTTACAACGTTTAAGTCTCACACTAACAATTATTTGAAAAACATATGCCACAGCTATTGTTTTAAAGCATTCATCTTTGACAATACTGGAAGGATAATGATCACATGCTTTAGCAATGAAGCACATTCAATGGTCGCTGACTGCAATGAAGTTATCCGTAAATTACAAGCAAAAGACCCATACACCTTGCCACCAGAACTAATTGCACTACAAGGAAAAACATACATCTTTCAGATACACTATGGGTCTGATAGTACAAAAGAGCAAAGGTCATTTTTTCTGGACAAAGCGTGGGATACAACACCGCTGCTTCCATCAGTTGCTGAACCAGATGTGAAAAGTACAGCAGCAAAAGAAGAGGTTGAGGCAGAGACACAAGAAACATACATAGAAGACAAACCCTTGGATGCAACACCACTGCTTTTACCAATGCCTGAACCAAATGTCAAAACTCCACCACCAAAACCAAAACTCGAGAAAGACACAACTACCTCTGAACAACAAACAAACATACCACAAGCATCTGCATCAAAAACCCAAAAGAAAACTGCTACAGCACGAAAGGCGCTGTTTCAAACCGACACGTCTGCAGCAGAAACACCAACTCCTAAAAGAAGCAAGAAAGAAGACTAAAACAAAGTGCCACCAACACGTACCATCAACCACTACTTCTTTACTATGTAAATTACTAGACATCTAGGACTTTACCAGCCTAAAAATGCATCTACCTACTCATAATATTTTGGCAGTCGCTTTTGTAATGGTCTTATGGTGTGGTTAGTCGCACAGTATGTGCAGCAAACATTGTATCTTATGATGGCCTTATGATGCATTCTATCTTTTACATACAAATTCTGTTCTATATTATTATCATTTTATAAGCATTAAATTATTTCAACCATAATATAAACACATAATCATAAATAAGAATACCAAAAATAAAGAAAAAAACTACATTATAAAAAAAAGACAGAAACACATGCGTTTTATTGATGCCATTAATATCATACAACATAGTCAAACGACCAACAACATAAGTACTCAAACCATAAAAATTACATTAACTTTTAGACAACACACAACTACATTGTTTGAGACACCAGTTCAAACTACTCATGAACCTCCATGACCGTAACATGTTTGCGCTTCTCATCACGGGCCGCCCGCAATACATTCAGCAAACGAACGAACGCCTGCAGGATGACTCCATTCCTGGCTTGCGCCTCAGCCAAGCATTCCATCCCGTCCCAATGTGCCACATCGAAATCGCTAAAACGCTTACCTTCTTCCAGCATTGCTCCAAACTTGGCAATTTTTTCGTGCATCCCATCACACCATTCAATAATTTTCCTAATGTACCCCTCATTTTCCACCTCCTCTTGGACAAACAAAAATTTGAAATAGTCTTTTGACTCATCAGAACCACAGATATCTTTTAGTTCATCAAAATTAGGTGTCGACACCATTTTTCACTTTAGAAATAGTTTTTAAGACAAACAAAAGACTATGGATAAAACTGAACACCCAACTTACTACTTATATAGGTAAAGATATTACTATACCGGTTACCTTGACTAAACCACAACAGTGTGTAGTCATGACCCCTTCCCTATGTAAAACAATATCAAATATTATACCTACCAAATATATTCCAAAGCTCCACATCACAACAACAGCAAAAAATAAACACAAGACTGTACACAAAATTGCAGCTTATACAAAAGTATAGAAAAAGAAAAAGTAAATGCTCCCAGCCACAAACTCAAAATCTGAATCTACAATTGCTGAAAAGTTACTACAATCTTATCTTCTCTTCTTTTTCAACTTTAGTCTTTGGCCATACATTTATGCAACCTCAACTTACACATAAGGCTACACCATGGCCATATATTTCTTAAGAAAAAAGCCTGTGACATACACTTAATAACATGAACAGAACACAACAGATCCATCTTTTACTAAAGAATGCAAAGTAACATGCAAAAAATCATGCTGCAAAACAAAAGGCAAATGCCTGCAACTAATCGCAACACAATTGTTTAAAAAAACTAAAGTCTTATTCATATAAACAAGAGCATTACACAACATCCAGTATACTGGAACTTGAATGCATCTGAGATACATAGCATACATAAAAAAACCACCTACAAGACCATACTACTACTTTTACCCAGTACAACCATACAAAAGCATCCAACACCTACACCCATAATTTATCCAGTACAAGCATACAAAAGCATCCTACAACTACAGCCATAACAACTACCACAGACACAAGCATTTAGACCTTCTTCAATTTATTGATAATGCGAGATTTCTGACCAACCTTTATAGCAGCAGCATAACTCATCTGCAACAAACGCCCTATATCTGCAAAATCCTCTTGCTCAGCCTCCTTTAGATCTTCCAAACATTCATCCAAAATAGGACCTCCAACAAACGTCTTCAACTCCGAAATTATAGCATGCCTCTCCTCGATCCTGCAATGAACCTCTTCAATCATTTCATTATAAGCCTTTGAGTCACCGATGTAAGCCTTCTTCTCTCTAGAAAATATCGCCTCAAGAACCTTGCCCACACGCCTATCTCCAATTTCCTTCGCAATCTTCACACACTTACGAGCCTTACGAGCCATATCAAACCAGTTATGCAATCTTAATTTTCAAATACCGAAACCCTAATTTCGCTGGTATGCAACCTGTTTATCCCCAAATGTAATCTACCCCCAAATGTGATGTCCCCCGAAATAAAGACACAGAAAAAAAANACCTACCAAATATATTCCAAAGCTCCACATCACAACAACAGCAAAAAATAAACACAAGACTGTACACAAAATTGCAGCTTATACAAAAGTATAGAAAAAGAAAAAGTAAATGCTCCCAGCCACAAACTCAAAATCTGAATCTACAATTGCTGAAAAGTTACTACAATCTTATCTTCTCTTCTTTTTCAACTTTAGTCTTTGGCCATACATTTATGCAACCTCAACTTACACATAAGGCTACACCATGGCCATATATTTCTTAAGAAAAAAGCCTGTGACATACACTTAATAACATGAACAGAACACAACAGATCCATCTTTTACTAAAGAATGCAAAGTAACATGCAAAAAATCATGCTGCAAAACAAAAGGCAAATGCCTGCAACTAATCGCAACACAATTGTTTAAAAAAACTAAAGTCTTATTCATATAAACAAGAGCATTACACAACATCCAGTATACTGGAACTTGAATGCATCTGAGATACATAGCATACATAAAAAGACCACCTACAAGACCATACTACTACTTTTACCCAGTACAACCATACAAAAGCATCCAACACCTACACCCATAATTTATCCAGTACAAGCATACAAAAGCATCCTACAACTACAGCCATAACAACTACCACAGACACAAGCATTTAGACCTTCTTCAATTTATTGATAATGCGAGATTTCTGACCAACCTTTATAGCAGCAGCATAACTCATCTGCAACAAACGCCCTATATCTGCAAAATCCTCTTGCTCAGCCTCCTTTAGATCTTCCAAACATTCATCCAAAATAGGACCTCCAACAAACGTCTTCAACTCCGAAATTATAGCATGCCTCTCCTCGATCCTGCAATGAACCTCTTCAATCATTTCATTATAAGCCTTTGAGTCACCGATGTAAGCCTTCTTCTCTCTAGAAAATATCGCCTCAAGAACCTTGCCCACACGCCTATCTCCAATTTCCTTCGCAATCTTCACACACTTACGAGCCTTACGAGCCATATCAAACCAGTTATGCAATCTTAATTTTCAAATACCGAAACCCTAATTTCGCTGGTATGCAACCTGTTTATCCCCAAATGTAATCTACCCCCAAATGTGATGTCCCCCGAAATAAAGACACAGAAAAAAAATAAAGTAAAAAAAAAGGCCTGTTAAAAAATAAGCCCAAAACAATGGCCCAATACAGCCCCTTAGTTTTCTTTTTTTTCCCTTTTATTTTTCTTCTACTTTTTTTCCCTATTTTTTTATTTTTTTATATATATATATACATATTTTTTTTTTCAAAACAATCTTGATTTATACAAACTACATCTATAAGTTAAAGAAAACAAAAGAAAAAACAAACAATACCTAACGAACATTTCCCACGTCAAACTTTCCTTCTAAACTCATAAGTAAATTTTTAACCAAATACACCGCCCCGCCGCAACGCGGTGGACCGTAGCCACACTCGTATATATTAAAACCCAATGGTTACGATGTCGTTTTGCGTCCACTTTTCCCGCCAAAAACGCGTGGGCTCTTGGAGCCCAACTTTCCCACTCCAATTTGCCCAGCGATGGCCCAAATTGATTGGTATAAACACACGACAACCCTAGAACCTTCCACACATGCTCCGCAAACAGAATCCCAGGTTAATCAAGAAGCATGACAGATTTTTAGATCTGCTCTTGAACTCCAAAATCAGGTTAATCAATATATTTTGTTAATCATTTTGTACTTATATATACACTAACAATATATGTATTTACTGTATTAGGTTGTTGAAGAAGAACCTTGAACAACACAACAATCTCAAGACACACAAATACTCTCAGTTGGATTATGGTTCAGTCAAGATCAAGAACAGTGGGTTGACGAAGAAGAAGACTAGATGATGACTTCGAATGAACATGTTATTGTTCCAGTGAATTTGCGGCGCACATTTATGGGTTAGTGTTCTCTTTTAATCTTGGATTTATACAANTTTTTTTTTCAATTTGTATTTATACGGTAGTGGTGGGGGTTGTGCTTGGCGGAATTGATAAGCGGCGGTTGAAGCACAATAGTCAGTCGACGAGATTGAGGAACCTATGTTCATGGTTACACTAAGGTATAGTTTTTTTTATTAATCAGTCTAATTTTATGTTATGCATATAAACTGTTTGGTGAAATGTCTGTTCTTTTTTTAGTTTTGTGTTTATTTTACTGATTATCATGTTTAAAGAACTACTCATGTTCAACCATAATTATAATTATATAAACCTCATTATTTGAATTTGGTTGTCGGTTGCAGGACATAGGTATGAAAGGGCAATAAAGAACTGCTCAGGCAAACGACGCTTTGCTGCTGACATTGTTGTTGTCGTTTTTGTTGAAAATTCCAGGTTATCCAAATCCTAACATACCTATGCTGATACCTCAACATTTGCTACCATGACTAAATATGAAAACATAAGCAGACCATAAGCAGAAGATAGAGGCAGAAACAAATGCAGAGAAAAGAAATGAATAGACGCAAAAGATGGAGATATGGAAGAACGCACTTACACAAGTTGCTAATTTAAAAGGGAAAGAACCAAAGGACAGGTATTAACTACTTTCATCTCTTTGATCATCTCTTTTTCAATATACTTGAATTTCTTTTAACAAAGATTTAAAATGAATATCGTTTTCAGTCATATTGTCCCTTATGATTTCCATTGCATCTCACTTCGTCATGATTATATAACTTATACCTTATACCAAACATATAATAGAGCTAGATAATATGCTATAATTTGGATATCTGATGGTAACTAATTAAGAATGAAGGTGTGCTAAATACCACTTTCTGTTGTTTTTCTTTCTATTAAAAAAAGTCAGTATTTGCGTATTATGTTCTTAATTTTTGTTATGTTTATGCTACGTAATAAGAAATGTTTTTGTAATCGGTTTATGGAGGAATGAGTTAAAGAGATACTTTAGAAGACAAAGCGATAGAGACAGAGAAGAGGAAATACCTTTTAACTCTACCCAAGTAACTTTATCTTCAAAAACGGTTGCTACATTGTACCAGCTGAGGTATGTTTAGCTTAATGTTTTTTAGCAATTAATAGAATAGTACAACGATAACCGTAGAGATAGCCAAAATGACAAATTATGTAGTCTATTTTCGATATATAAAATAAATGTGGTGACGAGGATGGATGGTTGCGGTGGGTACACTCCTAGGATAGGATATGGAGAAACTATATGGCTATATGTGAAGCAGCGTTCAATGTGCAGTGACATAGTCCCAAAAATATAAACACAAGACTAAGATGACAAATGTTGCAACAAAGGTTAATTTTGGTTTTGCGTTTACTATTTTTTAAGTAGATCAGTAGTTTCGAGTGTTTGGATGTTACTGAACAACGCCAAAGTTCCTTAGCCCAGGTAGATCAGTACAACACACTTGACTACATAGGAGAGAAGTATAGAAATCGAATGCATGCCACATGTTCATATCCATTACGCTAAAAGAAGGTAAAAGGTTCCTGTTATTAAAATTTTGGTGATTAGCTGTCATGTTTTTAAAACTTAACTGTCATAACAAAGGTAATCCGAACACCCAAACTAAGTCTTATTAGCTTATAATTGTATTCCATAGAGCTTATCCAGACACCCCTCAAGTCGTGTCGCTTACCGATCACGTCATGTGTTTCAAGCTGAACAGGAGTGCGTTCATTCGTCTTCATAATGTTTCTTTATTGTTGCAGGGGGAAATATGGTTGATGCCTTTAGAATGCACATAATGCAAAGAAGAAGTACTTTGAAATATTTGATGAATTAAAGTTTCTCCAAGCACGCGTTGATATGAATTAGCAGGTCAGCTTTATTTACAAGAATCACTTATTTGGTTTTATCATATTTAACTCACCACTGAAATGTTGTTTTCTCTCATTATTTTGCCACTACTATTTGAGTATTTCATCATTGGATTGATTCTCAGGAAATCTTTTACGCCTGGACCTGAGATTGATGCGATGCGGCTCTTTTCAAGGTACTTTTAATCACATCAAATTTGAATTTTTTTCACTATTTCAAGAATTGAGAGTCGAGGTTTTCCGGCTTAAAATGATAAACACTTTCCCCACGAGGGAGTGGTCACTCATAACGGCTGGAATATTGTGTCTTTAAGTCGACATTAATCATCAAGACCTTATTTATGTATACAGGACAGAGATCGTAAGCTGAGAAGATTCCCAGGCAGTGAGCACACATACGTGCTATCTATCAGGTTGTTATAATTGAGTCCTATACAAACATACCCTCTTTCTCTTATACGCCTTTGTCATCCGATGAATCTAATGAAACGGTTAAATTGCAGCCTCAATACGTGCTCAATGATCTACACGATTCATGTTGGTGCAAGTGGTGCCACAAGGTAAATTTCTGTTACAAACGCGTCTTTAGCTTTTACAAGTACACTTCACCACTCATTCGCATAAATTTTCATTTGATTATCAGCTCATCTTATGCTAGCACGCTAATAGAACTGAACACAATGCTACGCAGAGAAGCAGGTTGTTGGGGAAGTGAGTTCTGATATACTACATACTCAACTTAACCCTGCTGCTCGGGAGAAGGGGTATCTAATACGGTAGGCGCTAACGCTAGCGAACACTTTGGAACTACAACAACAGGTAACATGGTATTTTGAGTCTTATTCCATTAGTTATTTCTCATTTCCAAGGGAGAAAACCCACATGGGTCAAACATGCTATTATAGTGAAAGGTTTTTGGGTCGCAAGGTGCGTAAGCTGTGTTTCTAATATACAAAAGGTATTACATCAACAACAATGATAAATACCAATCATTAGTCAATACTTTGATTATGTTAGGTCTTCATATAGATTAGTCATATATGTAAGCAAAATATTGAATAAATACTTTACTGCTCTAAATTTTAGTTTTGTCCTAAGTTTTTTTAACTAATTGTCTAATTTTACACACCTAGAATAATATTGGTCGTACGGGTTATTAGAAAGGGATTGTAAAAGTAACTGTAGTTTATTTTACTGTCCAAAATTCGAAAACACTCTAAATTAGAATTTTTGAAGTGCCGGGTTAATATTCAAACACTAATAATAGTTTTTGTTCCGGATATTGTAGGCTTTGATTTTATTAGTGAAACCTACTGATCTTTACTATAACTTTATAATCATATATAGTGCACTTTAAAGGAACAAAATGGTGTTAAAAAGTTCAAAATTTAGTCAAAACTGGAATCATAAAAGTTATTGACTTTGACTTAATGCAGGTCCGGGTTTTTGGATCAAAGGTGATACAAGAGCAACCACATGAGATGCTGATACCATAAAGTATTTGTTACTATGAATCAGTGCTTTGTCCACTTCTTAATTTGTTCAAATCTATTATTAGAATGAGATTTTAGAGGAAGCTGAAAAGATACAACTGTATATTAGTTTGTATACATCAATGCCATTGTTTTGTTGTAAATTTATATGAAGTTTTAGCCATTTTTCAGTTCTTTCATGATAATTCATTTTGCATTTGCGTGTACACTTGCCAATAGGTTGCACCATGCATATAAATGAGTTCAAAAGAGGATACAGAATGAAATGCGCCAAAAAAAGAAGACAAACAAATAACGACAACATATTGCTATTGTGTTGTAAACTTAAAAAAAAATGTCGTGCAAGGATCAATGATGCCTACGTCGTAAATAATACCCAATGTAAACAGCAACACGCGTCCACGAAAAAAACTCGCCCCGCTACAAAGCGATGGGCCGTTGCAAAAAAACGAACAAAATACAAAAAGAAGAAAAATGCACCGACATATACCCTCGCCAGGCCGCAACGCGGCCGGCCGCCGCCTTACTTGTTGAATTAAAACAAAAAGTAACCATAGCAAAACCATATCTTTATCAGTCAATTATATTAAAAATGTTTATCTAATTAGCAGTGTATAGCATATGCTAAAGTAATGACTTCAAATGTAAATCAAAACCAAATGAAACGCTAATGCATATATGCACATCTAACATATCCAACAATGCATAACAGAACAAATTAAGTGTGTAATCAACTTGTTTATTTATTACAAGTTTTAATTCAATATTATAAAGATAATTTACAAGAAATTCATGACATAACAATATTGTTTGTTTAAGAAAGAGCGATTCAACAGAAGAAGAGATTACATAGAGGTTAGTACACATGGCATAGAGAACATTTAAACCGTCTAATTCGGCGAAGGATCCAATGCAAAACACAGAAACAGTAAACACAAAAAAACAAACACTAAGACACATGTATCTTATAGTCAAAGACATTTTTTTTTTATCATGTTTTACTTCTAATTAACAAACACACCCTTCTACTTTAGGTCCTCGTTCAATTTATAAAAGAGAGATTGATGATGCAGGATAAAAGAGAGTGCATGCTATAACAAAAGTGAATGAAATCGTTACATTAGTTTTGTCAAGTGAATGTTAACAAAAGTGCTAATTTCATTAGTCAATGACTAACGAACGGTAACATTCTGATCTAAAATCACTTCATTGGGTGACTATTGAGTATTGAGTATTACTAGTTCTGCTTAAGTCGTTCTTTCAGCAAATTGAAATTCATGGGTGATCTAACTGGCACCAAGTTACTTTTGTTAATAATAATTCAAAATTATGCTCTTTTGACATATGATTACCACATACTAAGTAAATATCATTGTCAAGAAATATGAGGGGCTAGGGTGTGATTTTATTAAATTTTGGATGCATCTACAAACTCTTGCCCTTTTTCTTTTTAAAAAAAATAGTTTGCTTTTCCTGTGATCTTTACAAACATTAATGCATCTTTGCACGTGCTTTTCCCACATCTCCTATGCACGTTATGTTGGATATTGTGACAAATTTGTTGACAATGTATTTAGATATACATATGTCTAATCTAATAGCCGAGTTTATAATGATTTTAATATATTGAGCTTTGCAATCAGTGTTAGCTAAGCGAACATAAACCTCGTGCAAAAGCTTATCGATAATTATGTACGATGGTCAAAAACATATCATACAAGAGATATGATATACGGGCCTAATAAACAGGCCTAAAAACAGACTTACCGCATTAATTACTTGTACATCTGATAGATGTACAAGTAATTAATGCGGTAAGTCTGTTTTTAGGCCTGTTTATTAGGCCTATCTGTTAATTCCCCATCATACAAACCTATTGAAAACAAGAAAGCGTAGTATTTTGATGATCTTCCTTAAGTTTTAACAAATATATATATGATATAAGATTGTACAAACCTTACTTTTTTTATTGAAATGAATTTTGAAGCCAAATTATAAGGCCGGCTATATATTTTTGAGGCCTCTTAGAATTTGAGGCACTGTGCGAGTAGCACACCTCAGTACACCCTCGAATAATGGGCTCTGGTGTTCAATTAATGCTTTGGATATATCGGGTAAAATTTGAAGAGTGCATGCATATTATCCTATTACGGTTTTGCTAAATTCATTACACACAAAATGAGAACTGGCGGAGAATAAATTTAGCTTCGAGGCTTTATTGCTTGGCCATTTTTTTTTTTTTTTTTTTTATTATATTATTATTATTATTATTATTATTATTATTATTATTATTATTATTATTATTATTATTATTATCATCGTTTTGATCTAATTTAATTTTAATCCATTTTCAACTAATATAGCTCAGATTAGCTCAGATAAGCTCAGTTTATATGAATCACGTAAAATTTACCTTTCTAAATTGAAACTTATTAAAGTGAGCTAACCCGTCTAGTTTTGCTGTGACATATTGGTATTATTTTGAGAAGAACAAAATATAAAACTTATAAACTATGACATACAAACAATAATAATTTGATTAATGATACTACATAGGAAAAGCTAACTTTGACCTTCTTTTTATACTTATTTTTTAGGAGAGCTTGTTGAAACCTGAAAGGTAAAAATCCCTGACATAGTGAGACAACCAAGTTTCAAGTTTTTAATTTTCTATTTCAAGACTTGAAGTTGACTATATAAAGTCAAATGGGCACATCCAGGCTCACATGGATATCACCATTGTGTCAATAACTTGAGTGTTTTAAAGCATCCAAGCCATGAAGCCATGTTATTCATAGGATCCTTTTTCCCAATTATTATTCTTACACACATATAGATACCAAAAAATGTGTAGATTTTGGCAATAAATTATAACATGTTTGTGGGGGCAAAATGATAAATAAATATGAAAAAGGAAGAGAAACACAAACTCTGATGGGCGATGGCATCAAGTGCACATTTTTCATGCTTATGTGTTTCATGGTTCTTAAATCATTTTGTTACCATTTTTCTGTCATGATGTTACTTTTTTCTTCTTTAACAATCATTCCCCTCATTCTTATGTTTCCCATTACATTTTGCCTCTTCATTTTTGTTTTTGATACTATTCTTAAAAATAGTAGATAGAGATATTTGGCTCAAACACGACTTGTGAGTTTGAGGTCCATTAGGGTTTAGGTTACCATGTATTGCATTATAAATATTTCATCAATAAAATATAACACCTATGTGGTTTTCTATTGTATAAAACTTCAGATAACTATGTATGTAAACTATAAATCAAAGTGGAGAAATTTATTGTTCATCAAAAATAATTTACTTTCATAAATGTCATATATAGTTCTCTAAGTTTACCAATGTTAAAACTTAGGTTAATGTTTTGTAGAAATTAAAGAAGGGTCTCCAGAAAAGATCTTGAGGGTAGGATAGATGTTTTAGGTAGTGATGGTCACCTAATGATATGTTAAAAAATGCATATTTATAAAAATTTTATGTAAAAACTTGTTTGTACACCAGTAATATAACTATACGGGTATTATACAGGGGCGGAGGTAAGACATGGCTACCTGTGGCACGTGCCACATATGGGTAGGCCATGTGAAGTAGAGAATTTTCAACAAAAATTTTGTGTCTGGTCAATAAATACGTCTATGCCACATATGGTAAATTGGTAATATGCACTATATTATTCATTAAACCCAATAACAAAACAATAAAAACAAGGCAAGAAGGGAAGAAGGCCTTAGGCCCATTTAGTTACAATTTATAAAACAGAGAATCACTAGTGAACTAAAGCCCAAGTTGGTAATTGTACGCTTTTTAAAAAATAAAATATAAAATGATTCAGTAACTCATAATTCAGATAACTTCTTTGTGGCAAAACAAAAAAAAAACGCAAAAGGACTATAATTGGGGATTTGGGGTTGGTTTCATGATCTTTTTGTGAAGTGACGAACTAGACAATAATTCATGATCTTTTTTTAACCGCTATTAGTCGAGCTTGTTTGGTAACTGACTAACTGGTAAGAACATGATTTTGATACTTGTGTTTTCTTTAAGGTTTTTGATTGAAGATTCTAAGGGTTTATAAATTCTAATGTGAATATGTGATAGTTGATTAGTTCATACTTCTTAGTTGTTTTAAACATTACATATGACACTGCTTATTTAGTTGTACTTCTTGTTCACTTGTTTAATTAATACACAATTGTTTGTTAGTTTATTCATGATCTTAAATCTTAATAGGCTTTAATCTCTATGGAAAGATATTATAAAAGAAAGTTTACGTCAATAAGTGGTGGTGATGGTGAAGAAACTTTACTAAAACGTATTCCAGAAACTATACCCAAACCAATTCCAATACCTAGACCGTTTCCTTCATCGTCAGATGGTATTGATTTGGGTACTCTTCCATGGGACCCGTCTGAAAGGCCAAGCATTTTTAGTTATGACCAGGGGCGGAGGTAAGACATGGCTACCTGTGGCACGTGCCACATATGGGTAGGCCATGTGAAGTAGAGAATTTTCAACAAAAATTTTTTGTCTGGTCAATAAATACGTCTGTGCCACATATGGTAAATTGGTAATATGCACTATATTATTCATTAAACCCAGTAACAAAACAATAAAAAGAAGCCAAGAAGGGAAGAAGGCCTGAGGCCCATTTAGTTATAATTTATAAAACAGAGAATCACTAATGAACTAAAGCCCAAGTTGGTAATTGTGGTCTTTTTAAAAAAAATAAAATATAAAACGATTCAGTAACTCATAATTCAGATAACTTCTTTGTGGCAAAACAAAAAAAACGCAAAAGGACTATAATTGGGATTTGGGGTTGGTTTCAGATCATTTTGTGAAGTGACGAACTAGACAATAATTCATGATCTTTTTTTGAACCGCTATTAGTTGAGCTTGTTTGGTAACTGGTAAGAACATGATTTTGATACTTGTGTTTTCTTTAAGGTTTTTGATTGAAGATTCTTAGGGTTTAAAAATTCTAATGTGAATAAGTGATAGTTGATTAGTTCATACTTCTTAGTTGTTTTAAACATTACATATGCCACTGCTTATTTAGTTGTACTTCTTGTTCACTTGTTTAATTAATACACAATTGTTTATTAGTTTATTCATGCTCTTAAATCTTAATAGGCTTTAATCTCTATGGAAAGATACTATAAAAGAAAGTTTACGTCGATAAGTGGTAGTGATGGTGAAGAAACTTTACCAAAACGTATTCCAGAAACTATACCCAAACCAATTCCAAAACCTAGACCATTTCCTTCATCGTCAGATGGTATTGATTTGGGTACTCTTCCATGGGACCTGTCTGAAAGGCCAAGCATTTTAGTTATGACGCTAATATAAGAGATAAAATAAAACGAAAGTATTTAGGCAATGGAGCTTGTCAACCACGTGGCCATAAGTTTCCAAAAAAAATAGGGACTAAAGTAAGAAGTTTCGTTGCAAGTTGGTTTGATGAGTTCCCTTGGTTAGAGTATAGTGTAAAGGCGGACAGGGCCTACTGTTTGTGTTGTTATTTGTTTAGAGACTCTGTTGGAAAACAAGGTGGAAATGATACATTGTGACGGATGGTTTTAATAGTTGGAGTAAAAAGTATTCTTTGACCAACCATGTGGGTGAGGTTAATAGTTATCACAACAAGGCACTTCAAAAATGTGAAATTCTGTTAAAGCAAAAACAATCTATTCATGTTGCCTTTAAAAAGCAAAGTGAAGGCGAGGCAAAAGATTACAGAATTTGTTTGAATCTTTCGGTTGAGACGTGCAAATTCTTACTTAAAGCTTCTTTACCATTTCGTGGTCATGATGAAAAGAAACATCCTTTGAACAGGGGACTTTTCTTAGAGTTATATGATCTACTTTCAAATCAAAATGAGGAAACTAGTAAGGCGGTTCCACGGACTACTTTAAATTGTACACTAAAATCTCCAGAGATTCAAAAACAAATATGTGAATGCTTTTCAGAAGAAGTTCTTGATTACATTATTAGAGAAATTGGAAATGACGTGTTTTCTTTGTTAGTTGATGAGTCTAGTGACGTATCTAAAAAGGAACAAATGGCACTCATTTTGCGTTATGTTGATAGACTTGGAATTGTTAAGGAGAGATTTGCTGGTGTTGTTCATGTGGATGATACGTCTTCAGCAACTCTTAAAGCTTCAATTGATACTTTTTTTTGCACAACATAAACTGAGTTTGAAGCAGGTTAGTCTACATGTTTTATGTTTATCATGATTGTTTCTTTAGTTATAACGTTTATATAATTTGCATCTTATATAATATATCGATTCTTTCAACAGGTAAGAGGTCAAGGCTATGATGGAGCAAGTAATATGTGTGGCGACTTCAATGGTTTGAAAGCTTTGATCTTGAAAGATAACAGCTCAGCATATTATGTACATTGTTTCGCTCACCAGTTACAATTAGTTATTATAGCGGTTGTGGTGTGTGCTTATTCACACACCTTTTTCTAGCCAAATTAAGACCAAAACAGACCCAAACTAACCATAAATGCCAAAGATATTGTGTTTTTGTGTTTGTGATCGTGCAGGAACGGATATTTCAGAAACTGGCATAAAACAAGCCAAAAAAGACAAAAACGAGCACGAGTTTGGAAAACATGTCAAAAGCCAAAGCCGGGGAAGCAAATTACCATTTTTGAGCTCAGATTGTCAAAATATACTTTGGGGAATCACAGAATGCCAGAATTAGTCCTTGAAGCAAAAGTTTAAAGAATTGGCAGAAATAGTCCCTCAAGTTTCAAAGATTGATAGAATTAGCCCCTGAGCATTTGTTTTGGAAGAAAAATCAAATAAGGTCCTTTGGAAATCAAAAGTTGTCATAATTGGTCCTTGGGTGAAAAGTTTGAAGAGTTTGCAGTTTGGTCCCTCAACTTTCAAGTTTTGGCAGATTTGGTCCCTAGAGTTTTAATTTTGAGAAAATACATTAAGGGTCCTTGGGAAATTACAAATTGGCAAGAATGATCCTTAGGAATAATTTTGGAACTTGGCAAAACCCAACTTTCGGATTATTACATAATTGGTCCTTGTTGTAAATTAAACCAAACAGACCTTTTTGTTATTTTTACCCAAGTCCAAACACAAACCCAACAAACAAACCCACCCTTATTTCTCCTCTGGCCCATCTCCACTCCAGGCCCAACACCAAAACAACCCAACCCCCTTAGTATAATACCGTGGTCAAATGGTCAAACCCACCATCCCCTTCCCTCCCATATTGCAACCCAAAACCACCTTCCACAACCCTGGTTTTCCTACCACTTGCCAATCACCTCACCCCCTCCGCTCACCCATCACCTCCACCACCCCTATAACCCCTAGCCTTCACTCCACAAGCCCCAGTTGACTATATCTCATTTTGGCGCCAAAATCATTTAAAGGCAAGGATCACTCCTCACTCATCCAATGGCTCAGATTGAAGTAGGAAAGATACAAGAAGCTTCAAGGAACCCTAATTATCATCTATAAAAGGAAGAAGAGAGAAAAAAGACAGAGTGAAGTTTTTAGCTTAATTTTCACTTATGTCGAATTTATGTAATTTCACATTTTAGTTGTTATCTTTAATCTAAAAAGTTTATTTTCATCCATCTCAGTGTAATTTAAGCATCTTTTAATAGAAATTTCAAGGTTCTTGTTGAAATTCAGTTTTTATTTAAATTTAGTACAAATGTCTTAATAGCATAAAAGTTGTTTAATTGGTGTTTTAAACCTGTAACAAGCTCACTTAAGCTCTTAGAACAGAAAAGAAAACATAAAAAAGGAAAAGAGCAAAAATAGAATAAAAAAAATAAATACATTGTACCTATGCATTTGACTGTGGAAAGCTTTGGAAGTGGTCTTAAGAGATTAGCCAGAAGGACTTATACCTAGCTTATCTCTGATAAACTAAGATCTTGTAGCTGCCCATTTGGGAACCCTTGTTTAGCTAGGGTCTCAAGTGAGTTCCAATTTTTCTATTTTTCTCCAATTTTTAGCTTGTCACTGTAGCATAGCTTATCTCTACTTATTTCTGTGCTCATTTGTGTATTCTGAGCTTATTTGAGCCATTGTAGTTGTTTATTTGCTTGTGTAACCTTAGTTATCCTTTTGAATCAAACCTTTCTTCATTTATTTCAAGTTCACTGCATAACCTTCTTTAAAGTTTGTTTGTGCTTCATTTTAGTATTAAACCAGTTAGATTAGCTTATTGGATAGTCCTAGATAAGTAGTTAAGTTTAAATCATCCATTTGCATTGAAAATCATAAAATCAGTTAGCTAAAGGTGTGTTTGGATTTGCTGTAATCTTTGTGATCTAGTGTGTTTTTGTTGTTGTTAATTGTTGAAACATGCTACTTTAGGTTCATTTAGGTCAGAGAAGTCATAAAACACACAGGTCTTTTGGTTAAAAGTCAAAATTCATCCTTGACCTCATTGTTTCTTTCACTGTTAGACATTTAGATTCCATAATCTTGCATATTAGTTCATTAGTTGTTTATATTGCTTAATATAGTCTCATATTAGCCTAACATAACATATTAAGTAATCCAGGATCAGTAGAAGTTCATAAAAAGTCAAAATTAGGTGTTCATCAAAAAGTCAAAATCTCATGGTTTGTCAGTTTTTCAAATTATGGTGAGATTTTTCATGATCTTATCTTTCAGTATTAGCCTTTGAGCTTTTGGGGTATTAAACTTTGGCTGCTAATCTTATTAGTCCTTATTTTTAATTATGTTTAGAATTTTATTACACTGCTTATTCACTAGCTTCTTTTGAGCTGATTTTCAAATACCTCCACTGCGCCAAGGGTTGGCAGGCTTTCAAGCCATTTTCATAAGCTTGCAGTGTGTTCATTAGTAAACCTTAGGTAAAGTTTTTTGTTGTTTTGGATAGCCCACAGTACCAGCTACGTACGCATGTGCTTATATTTCATTTGTGTGCTTAACTGAGTGCTTATTTTGGACCTACAAATCACCACCACTAAAACCTTTACACTGAGTCATCAGTGTGAAGAGCTATTTTCATAAGCTCATTGTGAGCTTAATAGTGGGACCCATTAAGAGATCTTTGGTTCTTTGTCAAGCTAGTAGTACTAGCTTGTAGGTTCAGTGCTTATTTTCAGCTTGGAGCTTGTCCCCCTAGCTTAATCAAGCCTGCAACTTGGCCTTTTGGACTGTTTGGTTCTCAGTTTTATAGGATTTGCTTATTTGTGTTTTCTAGCTTATTCTGTGAGCTTTTCTCTTTTCTTTTGCTTATTATAAGTTCATTTTACTTGTTTGTAGTTTAAATTGTTCTAGGATCAGTCTTATTAGCTTATTATTTGCTTTTTCAACTTAAAAATCTCATTTTGGCTTATTTTGTGTACTATTGAGCTTTTTAGCTCACACAGGGTTTATTTTTGAGTTTTAAAAAGTTTATCTTTATTAGAGCACTGGGTACCGTGGTGCCGTGGATGTGGTGCCGTGGGAGTTTTTTGCTGCCACGTCAGCAAAAAGCTCCATGGCACCAGAAATCCCACGGCACTACATTTCAGGATATCCGTTGGCACCAGAATTTCTGGTGCCGTCGGCCATTTTTTTTTCTTAAATTAAAATATACACAATATAAACTAAAATAAACTTCATTAATTAAGATAAACACATTACATTAATAGAAAGTACGATTTAATACATTAAACTACGAATTAAAAAAACGAATCTTGCGAGACATAGCCTTCGTCACTCGAAGCCTCAGAATCTGAGAGAACAGGGGGTAACCCCAAGGCCCAGCAGATTGGTGCTTCTCTGTTTAGCCGCTCCTAACGAGCATTTTCCGCATCCCTACGAGCACGTGCCTCACGTTCTCCGGCTTCTTCAGCCTCTAGCAAGTGTTGCATATCTTGCTCAAAGAGTTGTTCATCAGTCAACCCTCTCCAAATGGGTTGGTTTTCCACTGGTGGATTGTTCACCGGTTGATCGGGTTGTTGTTGGACAACCGGTAGATTGGGCACCGGTTCATTTTCCGGTGTGAAAACTGGAAATATGTCTTCCGGTGGAGTGTTCACCGGTTCATTTGCTGGGAGAAGTCGTGTTCACTTGGGAATTGTTGAGAGAAGTCACGATGACTAGGGAATTGTTGGGAGAAGTCACGGTGAGTTGGGAATTGCTGTGAGAAGTCTTTGCGAGACATTGTGTGTGTTGTGTTGTGTTGTGTGTGTTCACCTCAAGCCAGGTGAGGCTATATATAGGTAAAAGTTAGAACTTTGAATTTGAAATTTGAATTTGAAAAAATCCCGCTTTAAAGTTTGAATTTGAAATTTGAAAAATCCCGCTTTACAGTTTGCATTTGAAATTTGAAAAAATCCCGCTTTACAGTTTGCATTTGAAATTTGAATTTCTAATGCCTCCTATATAAAGCATAGCATACCTTACTATTTTGCACACACTCCACTTTGTAAAACATTTTACAATGACTAATCGTTGGTCAATGGAAGAAGAAAGCTTGCTAGCTAACGTATGGCTTCAAGTTCAGGAATCTAGAGACCTTGTGAATGAACGTTCTTTTTGGAATGACGTTACACACAGGTTCAATCATCAGACTGATGGCGAGCACCGTAATAAACACAGTATTACGGCTCAATGGAGTAGAATCAACCTTGAATGTCGTAAATATAATGCTATTTATAAAGAGTTGCAGCATACAAGTCAAGACCCTTGTCGTCTCAACAATGCAAACCGAATTTATCATGAACACCATGGTGGGAGAGGGTTATAATATCAACATGTGTGGTTCATTCTGAGAAACACGTGGGCATGGGACAGAGACAATGAGTAATGGTGTTTTATGTTAAGTATTTCCGTAGCGTGTTTATTTCTTTTCCGTATCGTGTTTATTTGTTTCCTGTATCGTTTGTAACTTGGTGTAATGTTGCTTTAACTTTGCAATTGAATAAAAGGCTTAACGGCTACTTTTCATTGAAATAAAAAATTACAAGACGAAATTTAAACGACATACGAAATAAAAAGTTACAATATAAAGTTACATAAAATTAACTAGTTTTCGTTTGGATTATTTGCCCTCTCACGTGCTTTTCGGGCAAGGGAAGAAGCCCATTTTCCCTCAACATGTTCTTGGTACGAATACGGTAGTCACGCTTGTTGGCTTCCTTGTTGTGTACGTCGAGAACTTTATCCCAAAACGTATTCATTTGTTGATCCGCACTCGTATTTGGATTCTCGGTTATTTGAGTGAAACACTCCTCCAAAAGTGACTCCTCTTCTTAGGTCCAAAATCTACTCATTTTGTTTGAAAAAATATATACAAAATGTTTGTGAAGTATGAAATAATAGGGGGTATTTATAAGGTTTTTGAGGGTTCAAAAATTTTTTTTTTGAAACATACATATTAAAGGCCTACTAGCCGTTGCATTTGAAAAATATTTACCTTTTCAAACGTTCAAATTCAAATTCAAAAAAAAATAAATAAATTAAAAAATAAATAAATAAATAAATAAATAAATAAATAAATAAATAAATAAATAAAAACAATTTCGCTGAGCCATCACCACGGCGCGAGCACCCACGGCGCCACCACCGGTACGGTGCGCCGTGGTGTTTTCTTGGCTGGTGGTGACGGCGCCAGCGAAAACGCCACCATACCCTGTGCTCTTAAAGTTGTTTATTAATCAGTTTAAAGTAGTTTTGCTAAAAGAAAATTAAAAAGAAAAATAAAAATAGAAAAGGACATTAGTGGGATTCGAAATTGGAACCTCATGGTTTCCTGGCATAAAACCAAACCAAACCTAAGCACCATCTGGGCTATGTGATGCTTAGTGTTTTAGATTCCCCTCTTTTAATAATAATTATAGCTTCTATTTAACTCATTTTAGCTTATTTGCTTATTTTTCTGCTTTTTCAATAATTAATATTAGTTAAATTAGTTTTAATTAAAAAGCCAAAAATAAAATCCATTACTGCTTATTTATAAGCACTGGTATCTTTTTATATTTTTTCTAGCTTTTACTAATTATAAAATATTTTTAGAAAAAGTTTCATAATTATTACTGTTAATTTGCTATTTTTTATAATTAAATTAGTTTAATTAGCTTTTAATTATTATTAAGTAAATAATTTTTAAAATAGCTTCTTTATAAGTTTTATAAACTTTTTATAATTTTGTAGGATTCCTGTGATAGTTAGTTAGTTATATAAAAAATTTCATAATTATCTAAGTTATTTTAGTATTTTTAGTAATTTAAATTATTTTAAATAAGTGATTAAATAGTTTTTAATTAATATTAAATAACTAGAAAACCAAAAATAATTTTCTTTTTTATAAAATTTTCTTTTATTATTAAGTTTGTAAAAAATTCATTTTCACCCCCTTAGGATTAATTCTGCCTTAGTTTCCCTTTTCCCAGTACGCGTTTACGTTTATTTTAAATTTAACTACGTGTTCAATTTTAAATACGTTTTAGGTTTATCTGATTTCCCGTAATTGTTCATATTGTTAATTTGTCTTATTTCCATTTATATCTGCTTAGTGTAATCAATCTCAATCATATTCTTGTTACTATCTCCTAATCACTCAATCCCACGAACGTTTTCCAAATACAGTTTCAATCCTCGCTGGGACATAACGACCCGGGAAAACACTGTGCTTACACCGGATCATAAATTGATCACTTCTCACCCTCATGGTCTGACCTCATTGATCAACATCCTTGGTTGATTCAGGACTGACTGTTTGGGAAAAGTCAAATTTTGGCGCCGCTGCCGGGGAGGTTGTTGTATATTTTAAAACGTTTAGAAGTTTAGTGATTTTTCAAAACCCTCCTTGTACAAATTTCACCACTTTGTAAATTTTTGTAAAAATCAAAATAAAAAAAAAGTCAATAACACTTTTCCTAAAGTAATGACAACACCAAAAAAAATCAAAAACAACAAAACAAATCGTGAAGTTAAATTATTTCAATTTCTTTAAGATTACAACCTATACAGGTGGTAAAGGCAAGTTCTGACATTAAATTGCAAACTGAAAAGAGATCCATTCTTCTCTTCCGCCACCCTGCGAGTAGTCTTAAAGGAAACGAATTCGGTTAACGAATCGATTCCAAAAATATTTCCTAAAGTTTTTTCTCACACATCCACAAAAAGCCAAAAACATTCTCTGTTTTCTTGTTAAATAAATACATAAAAGACATTATGAGAAACATTCGACAGAATACTACCTAACTAGGGGTATGACCATTAATAAGTTCCTAAACCAATGATAAAAATTTGCCTTTGTATCCTTGTGAATTGGTGTACCTTTTTCAAAGAAGTCATTCATATTGTGATTATTAGTTTAAGTTCTCTGTTGTTTTGTCTCGGTCTTGTTTTAATTGGTTTTGTTTTTAGTGCATGCGCACTCGTTCACAAACAAGGCGTAATCGTCAAAGAAACATAACTGAGTTACGTGCAGTTATTGAAGAACCCATCATAATAATGGACGACGAGCCCCCACCACAACCCCCTCCCAAGGATGAAACAGATCCCGATCTCCGAACGATGGAGGAGTTGTGTCAGCCGACCATGCAAGGGAGGGGAGGACCTCTTGCACCACTCACTATTGGAGCCACAGATTTTGGACTCAAGAACCACATGATCCAGCAAGTTCAGAATTCGTGCCAGTTCCACGGTTTACTCGGTGACGATGCAATCAAGCATCTCGATAAATTTCTTACCGTCACCAAGAGTATGAAGCAGAATGGAGTCACCGAAGACGGCCTTCGCATATATCTCTTTCCATACTCTCTTACTCATCATGTTACTGCCTGGTTTGATCGTCTTCCTAAGAATTCGATCCATACTTTTGATGAAAATGGTTACCAAGTTTTTAGCAAAATATTTTCCACCATCCATGGTAACAAAATTGAGAAACGATATTAGCAATTTCAGACAGCTTCCCGACGAGTCCTTATTTGAGGCATAAGAACGCTATAAGCNTGTTACTGCCTGGTTTGATCGTCTTCCTAAGAATTCGATCCATACTTTTGATGAAAATGGTTACCAAGTTTTTAGCAAAATATTTTCCACCATCCATGGTAACAAAATTGAGAAACGATATTAGCAATTTCAGACAGCTTCCCGACGAGTCCTTATTTGAGGCATAAGAACGCTATAAGCTTGCAATTGATTGATGTCCTAATCACAACATGCTTCTTGTCACCATCATAGATACCTTCTATAATGGTTTGACACTTCAACATCGTGACACGATCAATGCTGCTGCTGGTGGGACCTTCATGAAAAGGACCCCCGAAGAGTGCTACGATCTTATTGAAAACATGACTGCCCACCACAATTTTTGGGATTCCTCAGCTGAGAGGAATGATTCATGTAAATCTGTCACTCCAGCTTCCAATGAAATAGCTGCTCTCACCAAGAAGCTTGATGATTTGTCCACTGCGATTCTACGGATGCACCAGACGAATCAAAATCATCAAGTTAGAGCTGTCAGTCAAAGTTGTGAAACATGTGGTGGTCCACATCCATATACTGAGTTCCCAGCCACTGGTGGCTTCACTCATGAGAACGTATATGCTGATCAAGGTTCCTACAATACGAGGGTTAACTCTTACTAACCGCAGGGGGACCGTAATCTCTTAAGCTATCGTTCCAGCAATTATCTTGGACCTCCCGGTTTCAATCAATCTCAAAACCAAAATGCTCAAAACCGGAACCAAAATTTCAATCAGAATCAGAACCAAAATTGAATGAACCAAGGTTTCCAAAACCAAAGGAATTTCAATTCCGGTCAAAACCAGGGTTTTCAAAACCAAGGAAATTTTCAAAGAAATCAAGGTCATGGTAATTTTAATCACGGTTTTTTTCATCAGGGAAACAATTTTCAGGGTAATAACAACCAAAATCAAGGAAATTTTCAAAATAACTGTGTTCAAAACTTTCCTAACCAAAATCAAAACGTTGTTTGATGAGACGAAAAGTGTTACGCTTTTAGGGGGTCATTTAAGCCCTAATTCGTATAAATGTGATCAAATATTGCCCTAAATCGTTCCTTTTGTCATTTTAGGTATTTTTGAGAGGAATTCTGGAAAACATGCACATTTGGACGTTTTTGGAGCATAAAAGTGAAGAAAACGACAAAGTCTTAAAAAAGCAGGATTTTACAACCTGACGGCGTCAGAAGTCACTAGGTGACGCCGTCAGCAAGGATGACAAAAGAGTGGAATTC
>LBNU01013048.1:941-15980 GCA_014162995.1 Artemisia annua | reverse complement strand
ATAAGTTGGATGAAGCACTAGGTTTGCTTTTATCACTACCTAAGAAAACAATTGAGGAGGATTTAGCCGAGCATGATCACATTGATCAAAAAGACCTAGGTTTTATGATCGATGAAGATGAATCTCAAGAAATAGATGATGAATCTTTTGGGCAATTTGAATATAGCAGTTGTGATCCTTATGATTCGGATATAGAATTTGAGATGCCTAGAGAAGCACTTGAGAAACTTGAGAGAATGCTTAGGATAGATTCTACTAAAACACATGATGAGGGTATAGGTGATCTTGACACATGGAATGATGAGTTAAATAACATAAGCCCACAAAATACTCAACCATCATTTGAGGCACCCACACCGCCCGTGACTTACCCGGAAGAAGTAGAAGAGACTTTAGGAATCCCGATGGAGGTAGAACCTTTGAACCAAACAAAACTAGAGGATATTGGTTTGAACACTTGTAATGATAACCTTACTCTTGGTTCTAAGGAATTTCCTAGTGTTGATAAACTGGAACCTCAACCTTTACCCAACTTTTCATCTTTAGATTTACATCTAGGAGACAAAAGGGGAACCGACCCACCCATCAACCAATATTATCCGGGTAGTTTTAGGATGAAGGAACCCATTCACTCACCCCCTTCACCTCACGTGGCATATTTCCACCCTAAGGGTGTGTACCACTACTTCCACCCCGCACTTAATTCTAAGTGTAGGGAAAACCTCCCCTATTTTCGTTAAATAAGGGTAGAGTCAGGCGCGTGACTCGAACAAAAACAAGCGCTTATTGGGAGGTAACCCAAGTTTTATTTGTTNCATAGTAGTATTTGTTTGAGTCAAATGCTTGTATCGAGTCATAATGAATTTTTGCAGGAATTCCAGGAAGTAAGATCTAGTTTTTCCAGAATTTTTCCCGGAAACTTAAAATGAGAATTCTGTCAGAACTTTCTGACGGTGTCAGGGTTAACACCTGATGGCGTCAGGCTATAATTTTCTGCAATTTTTGAAAGTTTTGTATTTTTCCGGAAACCTAAAAAGTTTTGTCAATTCTTTAACTTATAATCTCCAGGAATTCTGCAAAAATATTCATTCCACAAGCATCATATCTTATTATTTAGATTTTACCGCCGATTTTACGCGAGGTTGGCCTTTATCTTTTTCAGGTTAACAGTTTATTTTGGACAAGAAGACGTTTATTATTTCGGAAGGGAAGCTTTGAACGTTCGTCTATCTTGAAAGAAGATCTAACCATGTTACATCATTATCCACAACAAACGATTCAGGGGAGTATTTGATTTCATTCTTTCATCTTATTTACTTTTACGTCTTTTATTTGAACATTGGGGACAATGTTCGGTTTAAGTGTAAGGGGGTAAATGAAAGCACCGTTGGGAATATACTTATGCTTGATGTTTTGCTTTGTTTGATAGTAAATTTGTAATAAAACCAAGAGAAATGTTTGTTAGGGCAATTTTAGCGCCAATTTAAAATTTTTTACAACATTTAGAAGTGAAACCTTGATCTTAATGAGCGTCTCATGGATAGGAAATTGTATGACTAGCACAAAACCGTACCACTAAAAAATTTTCCACCCCAAATATGTGAGGTTCGCCCCTAGAATTGGTAGGAAAAGCATCCATCTTTGGTGCTATGATGTGAGTACCGGTAGTATTTAGATTCTAGAACTTGCGTTAGGACCATCTCAAATCCACAAGTGAGACTACATTCGTGTAGTTAAGATTTACTACATGATAAGAGGCATTAGGATTAACCCATTGTTTTACACCCGTATATTTGTTATAATTACATTGACTTCATTGGTCAAGTAATTCTCCCACACCCTTTGCGTTGTATCCATTTTTGGTACACGATACCCCTAGTACACCCCTCCGAGCCTATCCTTTCGTTTCGACCTTTGAGCATCTTACTCAAAGTGAGAATTTGTTTACACCCCACTAAATGTACACCCAAATCGCCTTAGCCTACCTTGTATGCACCCACCTTTGGTGCATTATTGTGAAAACATTTGTTAAACCCTTAGTTAATTATCCGGTCAATTACATGGTTGCTAAGTTAAGTCATATCCTTGTACATATTGTTTTGGGACGATTGGGACTCATGGGTAAAGTACTAGTGTAATGAAGTAATGGGGAAGAACAACATTATTACCCCCATACGTGCTAAATATTTAAAAAGTACTCCAAGTTTTTCGATTATCTTAATTCGAGTCATTAGAATAGTGATTGTAAAGTTATGTAAAGATTCAAGTGTAAGGGGAATGCAAATCCCCTATGATGTATTATTTTGGATGGTAGGGCAAGAGTGTATGAAAAAAAAATCGAAAAATCAAGAAAAATACAAAAAAATATGAAAAAGAAAGAAGAAAAACATACGGACTACCATCCCGTTTCCTTTTATGTTCCTTTTTAGTTTTTGTTATTTCATTTTTAGACTAAGATTGAGTCGAGTCTTGACTTAAGCAACGATGTAGAGTGCATGTATTTGATCATGATAATTAACTCGCCACCACTAAAATACCCTTTATTCCAACCAAACCGTGTTATCATATCCCTACACCTTACGTTACAACCCTTTATAAAGCCCTCTTTGATAGTTTATCTTAGGTGCTTACGCCTAGTGGAGGAGTAATTGATCCTTTCCCAAGCCTATGGTAATCTATTTGCTATGACAGGTAGTGAGTGTTATTTTCCGTTTCCATTTATGAGATATAAACTTTATGACATTTGAGAGATGTGAGAATCCAAACACTATTTGTGAGGTGCTAGTGTATGATTTCCGTGCTTGTTATGATTAGGGTCTAATAACTATTTGTTGTAATTACTTTTATATTCGTGTTAAATGACCCCTAACTCATATTTTGATTGGAATAAAAGCTCATTTGCTTGAGGACAAGCAAATCTCAAGTGTAAGGGTATTTGATGAGACGAAAAGTGTTACGCTTTTAGGGGGTCATTTAAGCCCTAATTCGTATAAATGTGATCAAATATTGCCCTAAATCGTTCCTTTTGTCATTTTAGGTACTTTTGAGAGGAATTCTGGAAAACATGCATATTCGGACGTTTTTGGAGCATAAAAGTGAAGAAAACGACAAAGTCTCAAAAGATGAAGATTTACAACCTGACGGCGTCAGAAGTCACAAGGTGACGCCGTCAGAAAGCCTTGACAAAAGAGTGGAAACCAATTTTCAAATGACGGGCCAGAGGAAATTTTGGATTTAACACCTGACGCCGTCAGGTGTTAGGAAAAGTAGGCCGTCAGGAGTAAAGTTAAAGAGTGACGGCCCAGAAGGATTTATAAGGTGACGGCGTCAGAAGTGGATCTAGGCCATCCGAGAAACCTAATGGCGGCGAGCTGACGGCGTCAGCCCTTATAACCTGACGCCGTCAGAGTGTAAAATCTATATATAGTTTTCTAATTTTCATTCATTAGTGTGGAACTTTGTGGAGAACTTTTAGGGCAAACCCTAAAGACGAATTTTCTGTACTTTTTAGGGTTTCCAACCCTTGGAACCCTCATGCTTAATTAAAGATAAGTCTTCACTTTAATTCAATCAATATGTCTATGTGTTGGTTGATTATCTCTTTTGCTTGTCTTTTAATTAACATGTGTAGCTAAATTCTCTAGTGTTTGCTTAGATCTAATGAAACCTAACTATTAATTATTGGTTAATTGGTGTGTGTTGTTGTTTGTTGGGATGATTGTTCCATCAATGTTAGGCTCAAGAAAACTGGCCAACCTCCTTTATGGTAACGTGCTTGAACGTCTTGGGAAACATGTAGCCAAGGCATACTAGGCTATTAAGGTAGTATTTAACGCATGAGCCACTGTTTACAACCCCTATGGTTGTGCCGTGCATGGCATAGGGCGAGATAAGAGCTCATAGAATTGGAGAGATATGTATGCCACTCCATGAGTTATTAGGAATACACCCTTCATCCACACAAGTAACATACATATCAATTAACCGGTAAAAGATAGTTAGGGAGTAATGAAATCTAAGTAAACACAACTTTCTCCATATTGTTTTCACAACCACAATAGTTTAGATATTTATTTATTTTAATTTGCATAATTAGTAAACTTGGGTTAGTTGATTAACAACTAATTCCGCCCTTCTTCCAAAACCGAGATTTTAATTGCTTTCTAAAAAAAATATAAAAATACAAAAAGAATCTTCCTTCCACCTTTATACCTATTAGAGTAGCTTTTCTATCCTAACGAACACTATTCCCTGTGAGAGAACGATCAATCCCCCGTACTTACCACTATCCTATACTACATCGGTCAGGTACACTGCCTGGTGGGGTTGTAAGCCTCTTGAGATCCCTCGAAAGGTAAAACCTGTTGTAAGGTCACAAAACCACGCATCATTGTTCAATCTCAATCTTCCTCCGATGAGTTGTTGAAACAATTCATGAAATCACAAGAGGAAACAAACCGGTTATTGGTCAGCTAAATCTCTGAACTTAATAAATCTTTAAATGATCGACCCTCGGGATCAGGTACACTTCCTAGCAACACGATCGCTAATCCGAGGGGCGATGTTAAGGTGATCACCACTCGAAGTGGAGTTTCATATAATTGACCCATGATTCCTTCTACGTCTTCTTCTCTTCCTCCCAAGGTAGCGGAACGTGAACCTGAGGCCACTACGGACACGGTACTTCCTACTAATAACGGAGGTACCGACGACGTCCATCCTCAAGTTGTCCCGGTCCCGATCCCCAAACCAAAATTCGTATTTGAAACTCAGAAAACTCCCGTTGAAATCCGAAAACCCAACCCCAAGCCTTCAATACCTTATCCTTCACGTTTAAACGATCAAAAGCTCCGTGAAAAGGAAAATCATCAAATGGAAAAATTCTTTCAAACTTTTCAAGATTTACATTTTGATATTAGCTTTGCGGATGATATTCTTCTGATGCCCAAGTTTGCATCAACAATCAAGAACTTGTTAAGCAATAAGGAAAAACTCTTTGAGATGGCAAAAACTCCGTTGAATGAAAACTGCTCTGCTGTTCTGTTGAAACAGCTTCCTGAAAAGCTGGGAGATCCCGGGAAATTCCTCATTCCTTGCATTTTCCCGGGGATGGTTGAATGTTTTGCCTTGGCCGATCTTGGGGCAAGCATTAACCTGATGCCTCACTCAGTCTGGAAGAAACTCTCTCTTCCTGAACTCACTCCTACCTGCATGACTCTCGAGCTTGCAGATCGTTCTANTCCCGGGAAATTCCTCATTCCTTGCATTTTCCCGGGGATGGTTGAATGTTTTGCCTTGGCCGATCTTGGGGCAAGCATTAACCTGATGCCTCACTCAGTCTGGAAGAAACTCTCTCTTCCTGAACTCACTCCTACCTGCATGACTCTCGAGCTTGCAGATCGTTCTATATCTCGCCCCCTCGGCATTGCTGAGGATGTGTTCGTGAAAGTAGGAAAGTTCCATTTTCCTGCGGATTTTGTGATTGTTGATTTCTATGCAGATCCGAGGGTTCCTCTCATTTTAGGGAGGGGATTCCTAAGAACGGGCCGTGCTTTGATCGATGTATTTGATGAGGAAATCACTCTACGTGTTAGTAATGAAGCCATCACCTTCAACCTAGATCAGACTTCGAGGTACTCTTCCAAAGTGTCAATTAACAGAATCGATGTCATCGATGTTGCTTCAGAAGAGTATTCTTAAGAAATTTTTGGTTTCACCGATAATTCTCCGAGTGGCACTCCCACTCCCTCTTCTCAACCTATAATCACTAATTTTTCTCCTTCTCTCATTCCATTTGAGGGAAGTGACTTCGTCTTAGAGGAAATTGAGGCCTTTCTCTAAAGTGATTCGATTCCCGATGGAATTGATAATCAAGAGATTGACCCGGAAAGGGATATCTTTCTCCTTGAGAAATTGTTAAGTGAAGATCCCTCCCCTCCTCCTGTTCTTCCACAAAACTTCATAATGAGGAAATTAAAACGATTGAAAAATATGATGATTTTCTTGAAGTTGAGCTTAAGGACTTACCTCCTCATCTTGAATATGCATTTCTGGAGGGTGATGATAAATTACCTGTCATAATTGCTAAAGACTTGAGTGATGAGGAAAAGGTTGCTCTCATAATGGTTTTGAAATCCCACAAGCAAGCCATTGCATGGAAACTCTCTAATATCAAGGGTATTAACCCTGAATTTTGTACTTACAAGATCTTAATGGAGGATGATTTCAAACCAGCAGTCCAACAGCAGAGAAGGGTTAATCTAAAAATTCATGAAGTGATTAAACAAGAAGTTATCAAACTTCTTGATGCCGGATTGATTTATCCCATCTCTGACTGTTATTGGGTTAGCCCAATTCATTGTGTTCCCAAAAAGGGAGGAATCACCGTAGTCACAAACGATGAAAACGATTGATCCCAACTCGATTAGTTGTGGGATGGCGGGTATGCATTGAGGCCACCCGTAAAGACCAATTCCCTCTCCCTTTCATGGATCAGATGCTTGAGAGATTAGCTGGGAATGAATACTATTATTTCCTCGACGATTTCTCTGGTTACTTTCAAATTCCCATAGACCCGCAAGATCAAGAAAAGACTACATTCACCTGTCCCTACAGAACGTTTGCTTATCGACGTATGCCTTTTGGCCTATGTAATGCTCCGGTCACGTTCCAAAGGTGTATGATTGCCATTATTCATGACATGATCGAGAAAACAATGGAGGTCTTTATGGATGATTTCTCGGTCTTTAGGAATTCATTTCAAACATGTCTCTCCAATTTAGACAGCATGCTAAAAAGATGTAAAGAAACTAAGCTTTGTCTAAATTAGGAGAAGAGTCACTTAATGGTCAAAGAAGGCATTGTCCTCGGCCATAAGATTTCTAAAAACGGGATTGAGGTCGACAGAGCAAAAGTTGATGTTATTGCCAAGCTGCCTCATCCCACCACTGTCAAAGGTGTCAGGAGTTTTCTTGGGCATGCCGGTTTCTATCGGAGGTTCATTCAGGACTTCTCAAAAATAGCCCAGCCTATGACTCATCTTCTTGAGAAAGATGCTCCTTTCATTTTCTCCCCCGAGTGCATCGAAGCTTTTCAAAATTTGAAGAAAAAGCTTACCGAAGCACCCATCTTAGTTGCCCCCGATTGGGACCTACCTTTTGAACTCATGTGCGATGCAAGTGATTTTGCTATAGGTGCGGTCTTGGGGCAACGAAAAACAAAACACTTTCAGCCTATACATTATGCAAGTAAAACTATGACTGAGGCTCAGACTCATTACACCACAACGGAAAAGGAAATATTAGCCGTGGTGTATGCTTTTGAGAAGTTTCGGCCATACTTAATCTTGACTAAAAGCATAGTGTATACGGATCACTCGACTCTGAAATATCTCTTTGCCAAACAAGATGCAAAGCCGAGATTGCTCCGATGGGTTCTCCTCCTGCAAGAATTTGATATCATCATCCGTGATAAAAAAGGAGCTGAGAACCTAGCGGCTGATCATTTGTCCCGATTAGAAAACCCTCACCAAGATGTGTTCGAGAAAAAGGAAATAAATGAAACATTTCCTCTCGAAACACTCAATGCGGTTTCTTTTCGTGGTGACTCTACTACCCCATGGTTTGCCGACTTTGCAAACTACCATGCGGGTAACTTTGTTGTGAAAGGGATGTCGTCCCAACAGAAAAACAAATTCTTTAAAGACGTTAAACATTACTTCTGGGACGACCCCTACTTGTTCAAAATCTGTGCCGATCAAGTCATCAGACGGTGTGTCCATGGCCAAGAAGCCATGGATATTCTTAAAGCTTGTCATGGTGGACCCACGGGGGGACATCATGGCCCAAATTACACCGCCAAGAAGGTGTTTGACTCCGGTTTCTACTGGCTCACAATCTACAAAGATGCTCATGACTTTGTCAAAACTTGTGACACTTGTTAGCGTCATGGGAATATTTCAAAGAAGGATGAGATGCCACAAAATGCCATCCAAGTCTGTGAAATTTTTGACATCTGGGGCATTGACTTTATGGGCCCGTTCCCATCTTCACGAGGGAACAAGTATATACTCGTGGCAGTTGATTACTTGTCCAAATGGGTCGAAGCGAAAGCCCTACCCACCAACGACGCCCTAGTAGTTGTAAAATTTTTGAAATCTCTTTTTGCTAGGTTTGGAACTCCACGTGCCATCATGAGTGATCGCGGTACGCACTTTTGCAATGATCAATTCGCAAAAGTCATGCTAAAGTACGGTGTCACTCACCGTCTTTCCACCGCATATCACCCCCAAACATGTGGGCAAGTGGAATTTTCCAACCGTGGTATTAAAAGGATTCTTGAGAGGACCATAGGAGAAAATCGTGCCTCTTGGTCGGATAAACTAGATGATGCACTCTGGGCCTTCCGTACTGCATACAAAACACCCATCGGGTGTAATCCTTACAAGCTTGTATACGGAAAGGCGTGTCATTTACTGATTGAGCATGAGCACAAAGCCTATTGGGCCTTGAAACATGCTAACTTTGACCTTCAGACAACGGGCGATCACCGTAAGGTTCAGCTCAATGAATTAAATGAACTTCGTGATCAGGCATACGAGAACTCTTTGATCTACAAGGAAAAGACAAAGAAGATTCATGACTCCAAGATCAAGAACCGAGTTTTCAATGTTGGTGATCGAGTCCTTCTTTTCAATTCTAGATTAAAAATTTTCTCGGGTAAACTAAAAACCTGTTGGTCTGGGCCTTTCACTGTCACCAAAGTATTCCCTTATGGAACCGTTGAGTTATCTCAACCCGATGGTCCCAACTTTAAGGTGAATGGTCACAGGTTGAAGCACTACTTTGGAGGGGACATACCACCCATGGTTGTCCCGGATCTCCAAACTTTCCCCATGAACCAATGAATTCGGGGATCGAGTCAAGCTAGTGACTCGGTGAACAAAAACATTAGCAATCACGTGGGTGACAACCCATGTTTCTGTCTTCTTCCTATTTTCTAATAAGTGACGAGAATTGGGCAACCTCTTCTGCATCTTGTGTTTGGTTGTTATGTTTGTACAGGTATTTTTCCCCGAAGCATGAAGGCTGTCGTGCTCATGTTTTGTCCTTACTCCACTCGAGTCTCATTCTTCATTGTTCAAGAAATCTGATATCCTTAATCTTATTGACTAACGTTATCTTTTGGCATAATTAATAAACGGCCTTAGATACAACGTAGGATGACCCTCACCTTTGAAACATTGAGGACAATGTTTAACTTTAGTCTGGGGGGTATCTTCGATTTGATTTGACTTGCACCTTTCATGTGCCGTTTACTCATGCAACCCCGTTTTTCTCGAAAAATCCAAAAAAATTCATCAAAAAAAGTACGAAAAAATTTGAAAATTTTTGCAAAAATATAATAAGTTTTGACACTTTGTTTGACTTTCCGCTGGGTAGAGTAGGAATAGAAATTTTGACTCGACCGGGCGTGTTGAGCCCTAGCTTGTTCCCTTAACTCATTTAGCTAAGCATTCGCGGATCTCATTATTTGTGATTTTAAATTTGCGAAGAACGAGAAATGATAGAGTTTATTTATAAGTTAGATGCTAAGCGTGGAGTAGTTAGTTCTCTTTAGAGCTCATCGAAGGTACTTGTGGCTTTTTGCTCCCACAAAGTTGTTTCACCCCATATTATATGCTAAAAATAATTAAAGATGTTAGGTTTTGGCGAAACTTAGTTTTTGGTTCTTGTCGAAGGGGTCCTTGCTTATGAGAGTTGTGTACACATCAAGGTACTGCCAGGGTTACGGTGTAATAGACTATTACATCTTGCCGGTTCGCAGCCGATGTTGTGATTGTTATAAAAGCCTTAGGACTTGGGATTTGGCAAACTAATAATAATAATAATCAAAAGCCATAAAAGTTTTCTACATCTTGCCGGCTCATAACCGATGTTGTAGACTTCAAAAAGGCAGAGGAAAATTCCAAGGTCATAATAGACTATTACATCTTGCCGGCTTGCAACCGATGTTGTAATTGTTATAAAAGGCTGAGGGCTAATACGTTAGAAGTGCTTAATAATATTTAAAAATGCCAAATCTTGACTCCGGGGGGGGGGGGTCCTAATAAAAGCTTCCGTCTCAGGTCTCAGTCATGGGATGTTTCGGTCGTACATAAAAAGGATACCCCTCAAATCGTGTTAAATTAGAGACCTTGATGTGGACCTCATTTTTGTATGCAACGGTTCTCAAGAGAAGGATTAGAAACTACTTAGCGTCTAAACTTAGTATCTTTATCGAACTAAAATCATATTGAAACGAGAAAATATGAAGAAATTCATTTCTCACCAAAAATAAAATAATTAGAGGAAAATAGGAAAATGGGAGCAAGAGGTAATTACACAATTAACTTCCATGAGTAGTGTTGGCATCTAACTTGCAAATAAATATGATTTCGTTTTTACGCTTAGCTTGGGAACTTGTGAAAAATCAGGGACGATGAATTCTATCCGTATGGACACTTTTCTATGAGCTGTGTTTCTTACTCTGTGACCCTAAACGTTATTGAAAAGTGATGAAAGTCAACATCCCGTCACATAATAAGTAAAAGTACAAAAACAGTAGTGTATATTATAAAGTTGAAAGACGGGGCGTTTTCAGGAATAAATGATTTTGTAATCTCTTTTGAACATCTTGCTACTTCTTCAACGTTAGTAAAAAGAGTTATGAAATTATTTATCTCTAGAGCGTGAATTGATCACATTACGTGAGGACACGACAATACCTTAGTCTGGGGATTTTGGTGTGTGCTTATGCACACACCTTTTTCTGGCTAAACTAAGACCAAAACAGACAAAAACTAACCATAAATGCCAAAGATATTGTGTTTTTGTATTTGTGATCATGCAGGAACGGATATTTTAGAAACTGACATAAAACAAGCCAAAAAGGACAAAAACGAGCACGAGTTTGGAAAACATGTCAAAAGCCAAAGCCGGGGAAGAAAATTACCATTTTTGAGCTCAGATTGTCAAAATATACCTTGGGGAATCACAGAATGCCAGAATTAGCCCTTGAAGAAAAGTTTGAAGAATTGGCAGAAATAGTCCCTCAAGTTTCAAAGATTGACAGAATTGGCCCATGAGCATTTGTTTTGGAAGAAAAATCAACTAAGGTCCTTTGGAAATCAAAAGTTGTCATAATTGGTCCTTGGGTAAAAAGTTTAAAGAGTTTTCAGTTAAGTCCCTCAACTTTCAAGTTTTGGCAGATTTGGTCCCTGAAGTTTTAATTTTGAGAAAATACATTAAGGGTCCTTGGGAAATTACAAATTGGCAAGAATGATCCTTAGGAATAATTTTGGAACTTGGCAAAACCCAACCCTCAAACTTTTGGATTATTACATAATCGGTCCTTGTTGTAAATTAAACCAAACAGACCCTTTTTGTTATTCCTACCCAAGTCCAAACACAAACCCAACAAACAAACCCACCCTTATTTCTCCTCTGGCCCATCTCCACTCCAGGCCCAACACCAAAACAACCCAACCCCTTAGTATAATACCGAGGTCAAACGGTCAAACCCATCATCCCCTTCCCTCCCACACTGCAACCCAAAACCACCTTCCACAACCCTGGTTTTCCTACCACTTGCCAATCACCTCACCCTCTCTGCTCACCCATCACCTCCACCACCCCTATAACCCCTAGCCTTCACTCCACAGGCCCCAATTGACAATATCTCATTTTGGCGCCAAAATCATTTAATGGCCAGGATCACTCCTCACTTATCCAATGGCTCAGATTGAAGTGGGAAAGATACAAGAAGCTTCAAGGAACCCTAATTATCATCTATAAAAGGAGGAAGAGAGAAAGAAGACAGAGTGAAGTTTTTAGCTTAATTTTCACTTATGTCGAATTTATGTAATTTCAAATTTTAGTTGTTATCTTTAATCTAAAAAGTTTATTTTCATCCATCTCAGTGTAATTTAAGCATCTTTTAATAGAAATTTCAAGGTTCTTGTTGAAATTCAGTTTTTATTTAAATTTAGTACAAATGTCTTAATAGCATAAAAGTTGTTTAATTGGTGTTTTAAACCTGTAACAAGCTCACTTAAGCTCTTAGAACAGAAAAGAAAACATAAAAAAGGAAAAGAACAAAAATAGAATAAAAAAAATAAATACAGGGTAGCTATGCATTTGACTGTGGAAAGCTTTGAAAGTGGTCTTAAGGGATTGGCCAGAAGGACTTATACCTAGCTTATCTCTGATAAGCTAGGAGCTTGTAGATGCCCATTTGGGAACCCTTGTTTAGCTAGAGTCTCAAGTGAGTTTCAATTTTCGATTTTTCTCCAATTTATAGCTTGTCACTGTAGCATAGCTTATCTCTACTTATTTCTGTGCTCATTTGTGTATTCTGAGCTTATTTGAGCCATTGTATTTGTTTATTTGCTTGTGTAACCTTAGTTGTCCATTTGAATCAAACCTTTCTTCATTTATTTCAAGTTCACTGCATAACCTTCTTTAAAGTTTGTGTGTGCTTCATTTTAGTATTAAACCAGTTAGATTAGCTTATTGGATAGTCCTAGATAAGTAGTTATGTTTAAATCATCCATTTGCATTGAAAATCATAAAATCATTTAGTTAAAGGTATGTTTGGATTTGCTGTAATCTTTGTGTTCTAGTATGTTTTTGTTGTTGTTAATTGTTGAAACATGCTACTTTAGGTTCATTTAGGTCAGAGAAGTCATAAAACACATAGGTCTTTGATGCGCGTGGGATTGCTTACGCACTTTGTTTTACCTCTTAAGGGATCTCAAGAGGCTTACAATCCCCACCAGGCAGTGTACCTGACCGATGTAGTATAGTGTAGTGGCAAGTACCGGGGGATTGATCGTTCTCTCACAGGGAATAGTGTTCGTTAGGTTAAAGACTACTCTAATTAAGGTCTAAGGGTGGAGGATGATTATTTTTGATGAAGGATGCCATTTGATATACCTTTTTGGTCGCCCATTATAGATTAAATGTATAGTGTCAAATACATGATTTTGGTTAAAAGTTACTTCCTAATCTTGGGATCGTATTATTTATAGTTACCGAGTCAGTTTAAAGAATTATGAGCTTCTAAAATGTTTACATAAGTGGTAAAGTTCCAGTGTAAGGGAAAGTTTAATCCCCATTGATGTATTATTTTGGATGGTAGGGTAAAAAGGTATGCAAAAAAAAAAAAAAAAAAAAAAATAAAAAAAAAAAAAAACGTACGGACTACCCATCCACACTATCTTTTATTTCTAAGTTATGTTTTGTTTTTTTATTTCATTTTGTTTTCGATAGTCTTAAGATTGAGTCTAGTCTTGGCTTGGCAACGCCACTTGTATTATGTAATACAAGATGATTGACTGAGCCACCAGTAAAACTATCCCTTATCCAACCAAACCGTGTTTTTCCATATCCCTAAAACCCCCGTTAAACCCTTTTGTAAAGCCCTCTTTGATAGTTATACTAGGTGCTTAGCTAAGTTGGAGAAGGTTTCGATCCTGCCTCTCCCAAGCCCCTATGGTAATCCTATTTACTATGTAGGTTGTGAGTGATATTAATCCAATTTTCCTTTACATTATATTTAGCATATTATAACCGAGAGATGTGAGTACCAAACACTAACAACGAGAGGATGTTAGTATATCTTTTCTCCGTGCTTATTTTGAGTAAAGTGGAATGATAATTCTTGTAATTTACTTTTATGTTCGCATTAAATGACTCCTAACTTGTATTTTAATTGGAATAAAAGGCGCATTTTGCTTGAGGACAGAGCAAATCTCCAAGTGTAAGGGTATGTTGATGAGACGAAAAATAGTTACGTTTTTTAGGGGTCAGTTTTGAGTCCTAAAGTCGTATTTTTTGATTTGGTTTCACCCAAAGTCGTTTCTTTTCTCATTTTAGGTACTTTTGAGGAGAAAATCGAAAAAAGAAGCATTTTCGGGCGTTTTCGGAGTGAAAAAGTGGCGGAAAACAAACAAAATCTCAAAAGACCCCTAAAAGTTCACAGAAGGTGACGGCGTCACAGGCCTTCAACGTGAAGGCGACGTCTAGGAACCAACTGAAGTAAAGAAATTGGAAGTTACTCATGAGGCCCAGAGAGTTTTCTTAAGCCAGTTCTTGGTGACGGCGTCTGGGAAGGCCGTCAGATCTGCGAAGCAAGGCGGGCGTGACGAGAAGTCAAGAAGGCATCACAAACGCCTAATCGTCAGCGTGACGGCGTCACACCTTGGGCCTGATGTCGTCAGCCCGTAATTCTCTATATAATAGGGACGAATTTTCATTGTTTTAAAAGAGGAACTTGGTGGAGAACTTAAGGGTTAAACCCTAGCTCGTTGTATCACAGACCCTTAGAGGAGTACTTTTACTCCTCCTAACTTGGCATGTTTAATCTAGATAAGTCTTCATTTAATCCAATACAATATGTTTATGTGATGTATGATTTATGTTGTGCTTCTTCCTTTAACATGCTGGCTAAATTACTTTGTGTTTGGCTTAGATCTAATGAAACCTAACTTATTGATTGTTCATGTGATGTGTATGTTTGATTGTGATTTGGATGAATGTTTCATCTACGTTAGACGCTTAAGAAACTGGCTAACCTCCTAATAACGGTAACAAGCTTGAACGTCTTAGGAAACGTGAAATCGTAATGTACGTTAATCGCTTTTAAGGTAGTGTTTCATGCGTAGGTTGCTATCGGGTGAGGCTTGTGATAGGATACTTGACGTATCGTCAATCAGAGTGAGGTTAGGATTTATAGAGTTAAGGGAATTGAACGCACTCCTACCGACTTGTTAGGGAATACACCGTCAATCCACCTGCAAACTCAACATACTAATTACATGGTAAATAGATAGTTACCGAGTAATGAAATCTAAGTAAACACTACTTTCCCACATTGTTTCTCAAAACTTTATTTATTCGCATAAGACGATACTTGGGTTAGGTTGACTAGCCCAACTAATTCCGCCCAACCCTCCTTCAAAACGAGTTTTACCTGCTTTCTAACTAAAAACATAAAATA
>LBNU01013047.1:59960-100454 GCA_014162995.1 Artemisia annua | reverse complement strand
AGAGTCATTAGTAGCAAGCTTCTGGCCTTCATGTCATTCTTCTTCTGAGTTCTTTCATCAGAGGTAGAAGGTGCATGAATAATTGTTACTTCCTTGTCACCAATTTTCTCAATCTTCTGTACAGGTTTGAAGGAGTCACCAGTTAAGATGATCTCCCACAAAGCATAGTATTGAATGAGAAAGTACTGCTCAACCATTATCCTCCACATCTCAAACTCATTGAGTTTGAGCTTAGGAAGCCTTGGAGCAAAGTTGGACTGGTTGTTTTCCATCTCCATAGTTTTGAGTGAGTTGGTTAAGCTTATTCCTTGGATCTTCTAAATCAAAGTATCAGAACCTGGCTCTGATACCACTTGATGGATCTAAACACACACCTTGTGTTAGAGATACTTTGAGTAATATTATTAAGCACGCGGAATATACTTAGTAATACTTAGAAGATTGTTTATGTGATGTATTGTAAGTGAGAACAGTTGTATATGGTTTAACACAAAGCTTCAATATTATTGATAATAATACGAGTGATCTTGCTTATCACTAGGGTTACACCTTAAAGCTCTCTAGGGTAAATTCGTACCTAGAACAATGACCTAGGACCTCCTTTTATAGTACAAGGAGTCCTTTACAAGATAAGTATCAAGCTAACTATAGATAATATACATAAGATCTTTTCCATACTTATCTATATACGAATACATAAGTTATCCTAATAGCAGTGGTAATAATATGTACTAGCAGTGGTAATGTGTTTCCACTGCTAGTGCATTCTTCAGCAGTGTCTTCCACAAGTCTATCAGTGGTAACTATCAGCTTTATTCCTGACAGAACGATTTATCTAATTAATCTAATTAGTATTTTAATATCCTAAGTTAGTTTTACAGCCTAATCTAACGCAAGGGGGTTCAGCCTGAGAGACTGGCACAGAGTGGTTTAGTTAAACAGTAAATTAAACTAATGAACACGAATCAGCGAATAGCATATACGTACACAGATAGATAATAGAAACTATAAGAAGACCTGTCCTGATAATTAAGTAGCTTGTCAATTGTTTTATTGCTAGTTTTATATGAAGTGTATGTAATTAAATCTTTCTTGTTGGCTCTATTCATATCGGTGGGTCCACCCTAAATGATAATTTATGACTATCCTATTCATCCAAAGACGTCAGATTAAATAGGCGAGGAAGGGGTATGGCAGCTGATGCAGGTTTTACTGACCATGTTTTAATATTTATATTAGTCTCCTTTACCTAAGGTCTACCTTTACGCACTACCGGACAGTGTATCCGATCGTGTGTGGTATAGCTAGTTGGTAAAGCTGAGGTCGTCCCAAGAGCTAAGTGTGTGGAAATTATCTATGTTCGTGTCACGTTTAAAAGGGGGTTTTATAAAATAGATTAATTTAACTAAGAAAAGTAAATAACAATGCAAGTAAATAAAATAGAAGAAAATCAATAAGAGAGAAGTAGTGTTAACCTTATTACTACTCTTGTTACCATTTTGACTAGTTTTCTTAATGGTGCATCCTATCATTTCGTCTGGGGATTTATTCATTTCGGATCAGAGGGTTAAATCACCTACGTCTATCTTACACCTCGCCCTATCCAAAACTATTGTAAAGCCTTGGGTTCATCGGTACAAAAATGCAAGAGTCATTAAGTGCCTCTACTAACATGGACAAGTCTAACGAATGCAGCATGGTCAGATCTTACACCCCTCTAACTCCGTTAAGTGTCTAGCATTGGTAGGTGGTCCTAGGGTTAATTCGCACGTGTATGGTGATATTGCTATCACCAAGTCACATCCCCAACGACTTGCTTCCTGGGGTTAATTCCACAAGTCTCTAGAGAACAACCAATGCTAACAACTACGGGAACTAGAGTGTCACAAGCCTCGCCATGAAAGTATACAAACAATAGATAATAGATGCATAGAAAACTAAATCAAAACAAAAACAATTTCATAACTAGGCTAACACCAAGAGGTGTTTAGCCACTCATATTCATAATTACAGTAAAACAAGTTTGAATTAATACAAAAGTAAACATGAATCGAATACAAAACAAAGGAATGGATAAACTTATGATTGGTGTGTGAATCCTCCCTTGGAAATGACTTCTATAGGCTAGAACTTCGGTCCTCATACTCCCTGAGTTTCTCCCAACTTTTGTGTGGTGAAAAGTGAATGAATAAACTCGGATTTAGGGCTGGTATTTATAGGCCCGACTTTGTTACGGCGTAGCTGATTGGATTGCTACACCGTAACCATTGTAAATTAGTGTTACACCGTAACCTTTGTAAATTAGTGTTACGCCGTAGCTTGATCAAATGCTACGAGCGCAATGTCTTGATAAGAGGCTTCCTACGGCGTAGCTGCTAGTTTTGCTACGCCGTAACTCCTTACTTGGCCCTGTTAGTTCCTCTCGACCTCAAATTGGGGCTTACGTCGTAGCTGGTGAGTTGTTTACTCTGTAGAGCCCTTTATTGGATCATTACGCCGTAGCCGTATGACTGGCTACGCCGTAGTCTTCATAAATTCTTTCTTACGGCGTAGGTTGATGACCCTTTACGTCGTAATCTTCATAAAGTCTTGCTACGGCGTAGGTGGATGAACCTCTACGCCGTAGTGAGTGCAGAATCCATAATTTCCACATATTTGCTTCAAAGTCCTTCCATTTTTGCGTATGTTCGTTCTTTTACTCATCTTTACCCGGAAACCAAAATAGGAAGAAATAAGAGTATATATTCTTCATACAAATAGAAAATATGAGCATTTTAGGAGGAAATTAACACTTAAATCATGGGTAAATTTGACGTCATCAAATATCCCCCCACTTGAACTCTACTTGCCCTCAAGTAGACCTTATTAGAATAATTCTCAAAAAGATATCCCCCATGAATTAGGAGAATATGAATTTAAAAACTCCCTATGCTAGAATATATCAAAGCCGAACCCCTCACAAAATTGGAACAAACACTCACATCTCTCTCCTAATCTAAGTGTTAATTTTGGGGTGATCACTCAACGCACAGTCATAGAATGTATTCTATCATAGGCTTGGCAGTTACACAAATGTCTACCACTAGAGCTAAGGTCGAAAAAATTCTTAAAGGCAATATTGGGTGAACACATATATGGCTTTTGGGCATAGCGCTGTTACTAACATACTACGGCAAAGGCGACAAAGGCAATGGTACATGACCGGAACGCCGGGCAAGACACCTATGACAGCTCGAATCCCTCACCTAAGCATGATTCACAACTAAAGGGTAGGATAAGACATGAGATGCACAATAATGGTGTAAAATGAAAAGGAAAGCAAATAGTCTTAGCCTATAACCGAGTTGTTACCACTTGCCGTTCATCCAAAGTCCAAGTTTCAAAATGCAAGAATTGGATCATGTAACAAGCGTGTGCCATTAGAGGACGTCATGATGGGCACCTCACTTGGTCTTCATGTTGGTGATTAAGAACCAACAACTTCATTCTTCAAATATGACTGAAGTGGCCTCTTCGATACTAATTCCTTCAAAGCTCTTATTATGGTGCTATACAAGGTTGCACCAATGATGACATATCTACATACATAAATTCACATTTTTTTACTAATACAATAGACATATCCCCCCACTTGGGATAAACAATACATTTACAATAGTGGGTTTTCTCATGATCTTCAATGATTTGTCTTCAACGTAGGTGTGATTCTTGAATCTCTTGACTTGGACCTCAAACTAGAACAAGTGGCAACTTCCCAACCATAAACTAAGACTACACGGTAGGCTAAGGTATATAGGTGTATCGAAACAATATAATGGGTAAGAAACGAAAGGATAGGCTCAAAAGGGTGTATCTAGCGGTATCTTGCACTAAAAGTGAGTGCAACAAAGGGTTTAACACGGGGGTCGAATAGTCAATGTGACTAATCGATAAACACACACATAAAGGTTATTTAGGTGATAATCCTAAAATATTGCCTTCATAAAAAGTTTTTTCCAAATGTATCAAGAAATCCCAATACACTACTCGTAAATGGTTTCAAAATGATGTAAAAGCCAAGTTCTAAAGTTTACAAACTACCGGCACACTCATAATTTTGGTGGATTTGGGGTAAAACAGGGTAAATTGAAATAGGCTAAACCTCAGCATAGTATTAAGGGTTAATGTGCTCGGCTAAGGTCCATTCTAGTTAGGTTCGGAAAAACATGTCAAAAGTTTTAAAAGTGGCATAATTTTTTCAAAATAAACTAGAAAAATGGGGCAAGATAAAGTTCAAGTATATAATTCTACTCTCGTCCCCCCACTTGAGTTGTACAAAGTCCCTTTTGTACATAATCTTAACTACTTATAAAAGAAAAATGGTCAAAGTGGAAATGTGAAAACTAAAATTTCAGTCAATGCCCATTTTACCCTTGTCAATCAATCAATGTAAATCGAAACAGCAATAACTGCAAATCAATACACACACATAACTCCTCTCCTCTCTTTCTTTCTCTCTAACCTAAAACACACACCTCCATACCCTATCTATAACAGCTGCCACCAACACCATATGAATCTGCCGGCTACACAACCCTCATCTGAGTCTGCCGTTGTCACTATAAGATTTTATTGGATCTTCGTGTCTGACCGGTTTTGAGGTAGCTTCGGGTTGTGTTTAGAGACCAACCATCAAGGAAACTTCCACATCACAGAAGGGGTTTTCAAGTTCTAAGGTATTTTTTTGAGTTTTTTTTGTTAGATCTATTTATATTTAACAAGTTTCAAGGTTTTTTTGTTAGATCTATTTGTAACATAAATAAGTTTTGTAGGTTTTATTGGTAGATCTTAGTTTTATAACATTTTTGGCCTTTTTTATTTCTGCCGCGGCTTTCTACCACCAACCGCCGCCGTCTCTGCTGATGTCTCGCCGGAAATAGGTGTGGCGGTGGTAATGGTGCTGTTACTCAAGAAGATGAGAAGAAGCCCATGGATCAAGGTGCTCATATCAATCTCAAGGTTAAGAGTCAGGTATACTAAATTTATTTTTAAATAATGTTTTTTATAATTGATTTTTCATTTAATTAGATTTAGGGTTTTTTAAGTGTTATAATGTAATGTTTTGATTTGGAGTTAATAAGTTGATTTTTTGTTGTATATGATTAATTGTTTAATTGGTGTAGAATTTATATGGGAATAATTTATTGTTTTCTATACTTAAAGTAAATGAATCGCTGAATGGCGCGTTATGTTTGTACGTATTTGGTAGATGTTTGTTGAATTAGTTTTGCAACCGTGGGAAATGGGTGACTTTATATTATAAATGCGTGCGTGTTCATTACCTGGATGTATGTGTACGGTTTTATAGTGTTTTGGTGTGAGCTTGTAGGTTTGCAGTTTGTAATAATGGACCTTTTTTGGTTCACGAGATTAATTACAAATACAAACCTAAGAAATTATTAAATTTGGATTATCGTAAAAGTATGTGTGTTGTTTGCTAAGTGATTCTATAATTATTAGTGGTATTTTAGAAAGCAAATTAGTTATCCTATTGTTATTTGAACTTAAAAGTGTCATTTAAACAACAATGGTGCATAACGTATAACTTATATTGTGAAAGTTGAACTTAAGAGTCCTATTATTGGTGTTACTCTCGTGTGTTTTGTAACAACATGGTTGTTTGCATTTTTGTTTGGCTCACTTGTAATAACATGGCCAACATATAATTTAATCACGCTCTGCCTGAAAGCCTGTGTCTTGTCACTACACACTTGTGTAACTGGAGAAATTATATTAAGCGTGAATGAGTTTTCAGATAAATAGATGGTAGCATAGTTCGTGGTTGTTCTTTTGTTTTTCATAAAACTTGTATCAGTTATTACTTATTTTTTCTAGATTTGGTGCTGTTTTCCTACATTCTGTTTCATTGAATTAGAGCAAGACAACAATTATCTAACAATTAAGGTGTAACATGGTTCCCCTTAAATTTCTCCATTTATGGATAGTTTCTTATGTGGTTGCTTATGTAGGATGGGAATGATGTGTTCTTTAAGATCAAGCGCAGTACCCAGCTCAAGAAGCAGATGAATGCCTTTCTTTTTGATGTGTGTCATCTTCGTGCTGAGCAGACCCCTGATGAGGTATTCTTCTTTCTAATTAACTATCTTAATTCAATTATTTTTCAATAATATCCTTTGAAGATATTTACGAACTTAAGTCACCTGTTTCTATTACTACGCTGATGCTATTTGTTGAAGGTGGTCTTTGATACATTTACATGGGACCCAACTGGTCCATTCAAAGTTACAAAAATAGTTCATTGGTACTTGGTAGTAGTGGCAAAGCAGGGCCGGTTTTGTGAAATGTCAAAATGAGATTGGCTGACCACATCACCATTTATTGGTTTATTTGAACTTGACATGGGTATCTAATCACCGCATCTAAACATGTTTGTAAACAGTTAATTATGTACACATTTTATGATTAATAATTCTTATTCTCATTTTTTACTTCTCATTATTTATATGTTTGCAGTTTTCAGGAACTGGCGGGCGTATCCGAAAATGGACCAAAGCTGAACTATGCAGGAGGTTGGATATACCAGCGTCCGCCTATTTTTTTGGAAAAATTGCAGCCCACTTTACTATGAGGGAAGCCTAAACTCTGTCCATTCAGGCTACTCATGGTATGTGTTTACATAAAACGAACACACAATACATCTGAATATTTCTGTTATCTTTTATTATGAGGCTGTCGTTTAATGTGGTTGCTAGGCACCTGCTGTAATTTTATGGTCGCCTTCTCAAGTTGTTAGTTTCCAATAATCACGAAACTGGAACTGCTCAGGTGCTTTAGATCTACAAGCTTTAGTGAGTTGTCGTAATATTTATTTTAGTACTTAATTTTTGGATACAAAATTAGCTCTACACTATTTATTTAGATCTCATTAGCATGCTTAGGTGGTTTGTGAAACTTATCAGCAACATAGTGAAATGGGTAACCGTTACGTGCATGGAAATGCAATTTTTCAATAGGTATCATAACGGGTCACATGGGTCATATNTGCCCTAACAGATGTAACTGCTTTAACTCTAGGGTGTAGAACTTTTTTGTACGGCTGGAGCAGGAAGCTCAATTAGTACTTAACTGGACGCCTCCAATAAATGAACTTAACGGGGCCAATCGATCCTTGCCACCGAGTAAATTTTGCGACAACTTTCTTTCATTACAATCAATTACCTATATAGTACAATTATCAGTGACACTTTAGTCAATAATATTGTAGAAAAGTATGTCGATTGGGCTTACATAGTCTTTTTCCGAGAATTCACCCAATCTGGCATGTCATATGAAATGTAGTAACTATATAATGTAAACAAGTTAAAGATGCTAAGCTGATCCGAACACCCCCTTAAGAGCAGTTTGATTTGTCCTATAGTACAGTTGTGATATTAAGCGGAAAATATAGGTTTTTCTCCCTTGCTAACCTGCTTGACGCCAACTAAACTTTTGCTTGTACCGTAAAAAATTAGTTGTAAGTTGATCCAAACACCCCCTTAAGAGCAGTTTAGACTTTATAAGGTTGAAGATTTTGTGAATTAGTATTTTCAGTTTGTGAATTAGTTAAATGGCAAAACTGGTTACTTTTATAAAGTTGAAGATTTTGTGAATTAATATTGTCAGCGTTGTCACTAGAAAAATAGCTGATACTTAAGTGCTCCTGTCTTTCTGTTAAACAAAATCTGCATAGATTGACAGATATTTAGAATTAGTAGTTACCTCTTTTCATTTATAGTTTTGTATTGCCATGGTTATTATCAAGTTACTTTGTGTAAAGTGTAAACTGTCAATAACAACTAAGATAGTAACATCATATTGTTACAAGTGTTTCTGGAATTGTAGCATGTAAATCATACCTGATCCAAACACCCCTTATTTTTTCATAGTTTTTTATAGTGATTAACTGATTATAGATTTGTCATTTGTTTGTTGTCATGTTTTTTCTAGAAATTCAAGAGGGGTTAGACAAACAAAAGGGAGAACAAAATCATGGAAAGGAGAAGAATGTTTCAGCATGATTGAAGTTACGCTTTCATATTGCAAAATGGAATTTTTTGTCATCGAACTTGGTCTAATTTGTAATGCTACTGCATTTTCTCTATTACGTTTGTAATGCTACTGCATTTTGCATGATGACATGGAACTTGAAATGGCAATATGGCATGAAACTTGTAATGTGCAAGATGAATGTAATAGCTGAACATGCGCATGCTTTAGTTTAGAATCTGCAATACTTATCATGTACATGATGATCATCATGAACATGCTCATTCTTTAGTTTCTCATCATGTTATGTCTACATGATATACACATCACATATATTCCACTTTTTGATTTTTGTTTACAGGTGTTATGTCTACATGATATACACATCATCATGCATGAACCAGTCAACTTAAAGCATTTTGCATTTTCAGTTTCGGGCTGGAAAACCCAAAACCGACCCCATTAAATCGAGTCATACCGAACCGACCCGAGTATCATTTGGTTTGGTTTTGGGATAGTTTTTCCACCCTTTTTGGGATCGGGCTAGGTCGGGATGGGTCTCCGTGTTTTTTATTGTTTACCTTATATCATGAGTGGGTTACAATTTTACCAACATACTGACCATGATTTCCATTTATAGTCTTGGGAAAAATGTAATGAGTGTGTTTTGCTTTAACTGATTATATAGGAAGTTGGAGTGGCTATTCAATATTTCAAAGTTATGTGCGACAAGCTAAGATCTTGAAAGCTTAAACCTCGACTATAAGGAACAATAAAGACGTAATAATGTAGGTATGATATTTCACATAAAATTAAAGCATGATACTAATTACATTAGCTTGTGTCTTATTCATTATCTTGTGGCTAGACGAGAAAAAATGTGCGGTTTAGGTGAACCGGGTGAAGTAACAAGTTAAAGTGATATTTCACGAGTTTGTAGTAGGTTCGAGATCTAAGGATAACGAGTTTGTTGCAGCTACTTCCGTTATGATTATTTCACCCCTAATCGATCAAGGCTGTTATGTTATTAAAGTGCACTACAAATGTCTTGTACCAATAATTTTTACGCGACGAGTAACATACATTGTTAGTTATTATCTCATAATTGATGTAATGTTTTATTTTCCGTTTCACTAAATGTTTTTATATATTCTTTGATACATGTTAAGAATTTTTTCTTGAGTTGAATTATCGCATGCTACAACCATTTGCAATTACATTTTGATATTTTCACGCTTTATTTTGAACGTTACACGAAACACTTACCACAATATCGTATATCGTTAGTTGTCTGCTGCTAAAAATTTCCGTTGCTATGCACGGTTACTCGCCTAGTATAAAAATAAAGAGGAAAAGTAGAATTAGAACGAGAAATTTCCTGAAATTCGCTCTTGAAAATGGTAGAAGGATCATGTTTAAAAACGTGCCTTTGCTTCGCCTAAAGAGCAAACTTTAATTCCCTAGAATCACACAACTAACAAAAGCATAAAACCTAAAAAGAAAAATAAAAAGAAAAAGAAAAACCTAACTCACTTTCGTAGGAATCACGGTTGCAATTACGTATGCAACAAGCCTTTTAAACCACTTGGTGCCCCAAGTGGACGAGTGAAGTCTCGTGAGGGTTTACAGGGAACACACCCACAAAGTTCATTTACAAACTAATACAAGTTTAAATAATGTTTTGTAAAAAATAAAAAGCATTTTTAAGGTTCAGAAGGTAGCTACGGCGTAGCTGAAATGGGGTGCTACGCTGTAGTTGCTGATTTTAATCCGAATGACACCTGGGGGTTGCTACGGCGTAGTCAGTGAAGGAGCTACGCCGTAGCAAAGGTCTAGAGAATTTTTCTTTGTGCAAAAGTCCAAAAATTAGTTCCCCATCGCGATGCTTCCTNAAAAAATAAAAAGCATTTTTAAGGTTCAGAAGGTAGCTACGGCGTAGCTGAAATGGGGTGCTACGCTGTAGTTGCTGATTTTAATCCGAATGACACCTGGGGGTTGCTACGGCGTAGTCAGTGAAGGAGCTACGCCGTAGCAAAGGTCTAGAGAATTTTTCTTTGTGCAAAAGTCCAAAAATTAGTTCCCCATCGCGATGCTTCCTTTAGTACCTGCAAATTATTAGTACAAAACATACCAAACCAACAAAATAAAGAAAAATAAAAAGGAAAAGGATAATTCGGGTTGTCTCCCGAAAGAGCACTTTTGTTTATTATCGAGTCTTTAAGTTAGACTCACTGTCATGCTAATAGTGTCCATTGGTCATTTCTTGTATGCTAGTTTATTTGCGTCCTAGCATGTCAATGATCCGTTCATCCTTCTTGTAAGCATCACCAAGATCCAAACATCCCTTGTAAAAGTCTTTGATTTTCTGATAAGCATAATCGTATCCATTTTCTTTATCCTTATTGCTAATATCGAGGAGGGGTTTGGCTCTACTCAATTGCTTTCTATTCCAATGTTTAAAATTCTCCACCACCATTGGCATCTTAAAAATAGTGACATCATTATCGTTAGAAAGCCATACTACCCCATTGATAGTGTCAATTTGGATCCCTGACAAGTCTTGGAATGGTTTTCCTAAAATTATTTCTTCTAAACCGCTTTCCACAGAGTCGGTAACGCCATCAAAGATCATAAAATCAACCAAAAAGGTGTATGTCCCCACAAATATGCTAACATTTTTTACTTCACCAAGAAAGTTATTCCCTAGGTATTCAAGATCTTTTTTAAATACTTTATTATAACTTCCTCTAGACATAAGATTAATGGGAGAGCAAATATTAATGAAAGGATGAATGTCGACAAACCCTATTTTGCATGTGAGCTGCAGCGTATGAGGGTTTGAATGGTGTAGTCTAATTCCCATTTCGCGGAAACTAGGCTGTATTGGGAGGTCAAGAGCATCTTCTTCGTCCATTCTTGGTTGAATAACGTCCATCGAGTTAATTTCATGATGTCCTTCCCCAATATCCATTTCGATCCCGTGACCACTTTCTTCAAAATCAATGAAAACGTCAAAGTTTTCAATGGAAGGGCTGTCATTGTTACCTAGAGGAGTCTTTTGAGTCTCTTCCCCGTTGAGAAACTCTTCTAAGTCGAACTCATCCTGGTCCTGCACATGGTCAACAACATACACACTACTCTTTTCAGGAGGAATTATTAATTTATTAGCATTAAAAGTTATCTCCTCCCCTCCAACCTCAAGGGTTAGATTTTTCCCGTAGACATCAACCTTAGCATGTGCGGTAGCCAACATTGGTCTTCCTAGTATTATAGGAATCTTATGATCCTCAATAATATTCAAAATGATAAAATCTACCGGAAAGATAAATTTATCAATTTTTACCAAAACGTTTTCAATAACCCCCAATGGGGTTTTTATAGACTTGTCGGCCATTTCAATATCCATTTTAATAGGTTTTAATTTCCCTACCCCAAGTCTTGTGAACATAGAATAGGGCATAATACTAATGCTAGCCCTTAAATAAGCCAAATTATTACTAATATTTAAATTACCTATTAAACATGGTAGAGTGAATCTTCCCGGATCTTTTTCATTTGGTGATAACTCGTTTCTGAGAATGGTTGAGCATCTTTCATTGAGCTTCACCGAGTTCACTTTCTCTAGCTTGTCTTTTGCTTCCAAAAATCCCTGCAATTGTTTAAGATTGTAATTTTTGGTTTTGATAGATTTAACAAGAGGTGCATTGATAGGAAGGGATTCCAATTCATCAAGCAATAATTGCTCCTTCTCGATTCTCATTTTGACTTTCTCGGAGAATGTCTTGGGTTCAATTTCATCAGCAGCCATCACTTTGGTTTCTTCCGGTGCCGGTTCCACAAAGGAGTTAGTATCCCTTTTTAGACATTCTTTAATGATATTGGTACATTGCTCGACTTTTAACTCAAGATTTCTGATCCCAATGTTGTGAGCCTTGAGAGATGAAACAGTGGTTTCAACAAATTTTCTTAGCATCTCCTCCTCTCGTTCTTGTCTCTTGATGGATTCTGCAATATACCTTTGCACTGTTTCTTCCAAACTTTCATTTCTGCCCCTACCAACCAAGCTTTTTACTTCCTTACTTGGACGGTTCTTTCGGCTTCATTCCTTTCCTTTCTTGCTCTTTCAAATTCCGCCGCATACCCGCCATCATTTTTTGCTAAGGTCTTCATCACCTTATGTTTAAAATTATCTCTGGGTCTATATCTAGTTTCCAAATGCCATTTATGGACATGTTCAGCTGTTCTTTGTATAGCTTGGACGGCTTTTTCCGGAGTTAGCCCAGGGATAGGTCTCTGAGAGTCAAGGATGTTGCGGGTATACTCATCAAGCCCTCTATAGAAAACAAAAACCTTCATTTGGTTGTTTAGATCATGTGTTGGACATCTATAAAGGAGTTCATTGTACCGTTCCCATGCTTGGTATAGTGTTTCTTCTTAAATCTGTACAAACCTGTAGATTTCCCTTTAAGAGGCTGCTAGTTTAGTTGGCGGGCAGAATCTTTGGATAAATGCCTTTCGTAAATTTTCCTATGTTGCTTTTGATTCACGAGGCAAGCGATTAAACCATTTCCTTGCTTGACTGGTTAGAGATATAGGAAAAACTTTGGGCATAAGCTTGTATGTAGAGACATGGGCACTCCCGTAAGTGCATACGATGTACAAAACTTCCTCCACATGTTCTTGTGCGTCCTCTTCATCACTCTCTCCTAAAAATTGTCTATCTTGTACTTCCTCGATGATCTGTCCCTTGATTTCGAACTTTATTGTTTCTGGTTCCGAATTTACCCCTCTATCATACTCTTTATTGCCCCGATCCATGTATTGTTCCAAAGTCATTGAGTCAATGTCGTTTCCTTCATTAACGTCTATATCTGAATCTGAAGAATCACAAAAAGAAAAAAGATTATGAAAAGAAATAGGAGTATTATTTCTTTTTCTTCGGAATTGCCTCTCGGGGTTATCATATCGTGTTGCCAAAAAGGGTTTGGCACTTCTAGTCTTGTATCCTGACATAGTAAAAAAATGAAATTAAATAAAAACTCAAATAAAATCCTATTAGCTCCCCGGCAGCAGCGCCAAAAACTTGATGCAGGTTTTACTGACCAGGTTTAATATTTATATTAGTCTCGTTTACCTAAGGTCTACCTTTATGCACTAACGGACAGTGTATCCGATCGTGTGTGGTATAGCTAGTTGGTAAAGCCGAGGTCGTCCAAGAGCTAAGTGTGTGGAAATTATCTAAGTTCGTGTCACGTTTAAAAGGGGGTTTTATGATTGAAAGATTAATTTAACTAAGAAAAGTAAATAATAATGCAAGTAAATAAAATAGAAGAAAATCAATAAAAGAGAAGTAATGTTAATCTAATTACTACTCTTGTTACCATTTTGACAAGTTTTNAAGTTCGTGTCACGTTTAAAAGGGGGTTTTATGATTGAAAGATTAATTTAACTAAGAAAAGTAAATAATAATGCAAGTAAATAAAATAGAAGAAAATCAATAAAAGAGAAGTAATGTTAATCTAATTACTACTCTTGTTACCATTTTGACAAGTTTTCTTAATGGTGCATCCTATCATATCGTCTGGGGATTTAATTCATTTCGGATCAGAGGGTTAAATCACCTACGTCTATCTTACACCTCGCCCTATCCAAAACTATTGTAAAGCCTTGGGTTCATCGGTACAAAAATGCAAGAGTCATTAAGTGCCTTTACTAACATGGACAAGTCTAACGAATGCGGCATGGTCAGATCTTACACCCCTCTAACTCCGTTAAGTGTCTAGCATCGGTAGGTGGTCCTAGGGTTAATTCGCACATGTATGGTGATATTGCTATCACCAAGTCACATCCCTAGCGACTTGCTTCCTAGGGTTAATTCCACAAGTATCTAGAGAACAACCAATGCTAATCACTACGGGAACTAGAGTGTCCCAAGCCTCGCCATGAAAGTATACAAACAATAGATAATAGATGCATAGAAAACTAAATCAAAACAATAACAATTTCATAATTAGGCTAACACCAAGAGGTGTTTAGCCACTCATATTCATAATTGCAGTAAAACAAGTTTGAATTAATACAAAAGTAAACATGAATCGAATACAAAACAAAGGAATGGATAAACTTATGATTGGTGTGTGAATCCTCCCTTGGAAATGACTTCTATGAGGCTAGAACTTTTTTCCTCCTACTCCCTGAGTTTCTCCCAACTTCTGTGTGGTGTAAAGTGAATGAATAAACTTTGATTTAGGGCTGTTATTTATAGGCCCGACTTTGTTACAGCGTAGCTGTTTGGATTGCTATGCCATAACCTTTGTAAATTTGTGTTACGTCGTAACCTTTGTAAATTAGTGTTACGCCGTAGCTTGATCAAATGCTACGGGCGTAATGTCTTGATAAGAGGCTTCCTACGGCGTAGCTGGTAGGGTTGCTACGCCGTAACTCCTTCCTTGGCCTTGTTAGTTCCTTTCGACCTCAAATTGGTGCTTACGTAATAGCTGGAGAGTTGTTTACTCCGTAGAGCCCTTTAGTGGATCATTACGCCGTAGCCATATGACTGGCTACACCGTAGTCTTCATAAATTCTTTCTTACGGCGTAAGTTGATGACCCTTTACGCCGTAATCTTCATAAAGTCTTGCTACGGCGTAGGTGGATGAACCTCTACTCCGTAGTGAGTGCAGAATTCGTAATTTCCACATATTTGCTTCAAAGTCCTTCTATTTCCGCGTATGTTCGTTGTTTTACTCATCTTTACCCTGAAACCAAAATAGGAAGAAATAAGAGTATATATTCTTCATACAAATAGAAAAGATGAGCATTTTAGGGGGAAATTAACACTTAAATCATGGGTAAATTTGACGTCATCAGCAGCCCAAGCAGTGCTCAGCTAGACACAGAGGTTATCAATGCACTAATATATGTCACCAAAGACATCATCATATAAACTTTAATTGATGGGAAAGCAATTTTAAGAGGTGTGTATGATTTTCCATAGTCACATATACATGCCCATCTATCCTGATGAATTAAAGTGTACTATTACAATAAAACAAAACTACTTAATGAATTAAATACATGCAGGACCTTCTTACAGCTCTAATATCTTCGTTTGGGTTGTGTCTTGTGTTGCTTCTTCGACTAAACTCGGCTCCTTAGGGTTATGTTGAACACAAAATTCGTCTAGGTCTTGGGGTATTTATAGTTTCTGTCTTAGGGTTCGATGCGGCGCATGTAATGAGCAGATGTGGCGCATTGACTTAACTTCGCGTGGGGTCCAAGATTAATATATTCTGGAATATTCGTACATCGTCTTCAGATGCGGCGTAACTTGAATCTCTATGTGGCGCATGTCCTTCAATGTCTTGGATTGTATCTGGTGAAGTCTTGATAGTGATACGCCGTTTGTCAGAAGTATAATGCGGCGTATCTGGAGTAGAACAAGCTTGATCTTCTTTCTTGACCAAAGTTTCATAAGCGGCAGATGGTAGAATTCCATGCGGCGCATTCTTCAAAGTCAGGCAATGGTCTTCGAATTCATCTAAGTATGATATTGCGGCGTATCTATTGAGTGAGATACGGCGCATCTGCTGGATTTTAGTAGACTTTTGACATCTTGCTCGTTTTGCTCCATAATTAGTCCAAAATCGCCATGTTTCACCTATTACCTGTTTTTACCTGAGAATCATTAAAGTAAACATTAAAGTACCGATTCTCATATATAATAAAGTAAAACAAGTCAAATAAATAGGATAAATGATGATAATAATATGTACTTGTATGGGTTCATCAAATATCACCCACTTGAACTTTACTTGTCCCCAAGTAAACCTTAGATTTAACTTATGAAAATATATCCTAAAAGCAATTAGGATTTTTTTATAGTTATGCACGTATTCGTCTTATCATAATCACACAACCAAACACTTAACGAGTTTGAAACAAAATAATTTTTCAATGTAAAACAATTCTAAATCGTTTAGTTGCTTAGTTGTGATGAATATTCTATCATAAGCTTGATAAGTATACACATCTCCCCTACTAAAGGTAAGGAATAACAAGTCTAAAGCGGTAAAAAGGATTTTGAGGCTTAAGGGTTAAACCTAGATTCGTTCAAACATTTCCTGTACAACTTAGTAGATCGCTGACGCGAGTCTTCGACGCTTCAACTAACGGATAGTCACTAGTGCACTTCTCGGATCGCTGGCGCGTTATTTGCATATCTGGATGCTCGAAAGCTAACAACGAATATAACAATACGGTTGGGTAGGGAGAGCATTTAGGATATAAATTGGTGTAAAATAAAAAATAATCAAACAAATAAATTAAAATCCTAAGTGTGATTAATTACTTTCCCAACCATCCCATGAATAAGACTCATATCATTGAATAACTCACGCTTTTGACTCATGTAACTCACGCTTTAGGTAGGCACGAATTATACTCAATAAAATCTTAAACAAAGAACAATCCTTAGTTGGCGTTCCCATAACGGCCAACTCCCATTCAATCCATAAATATAATACAACAACAAATAGTGGTGATATCTACCACTTAATACAAAACTTTACATAAGTTGATTAAACAAACTTCCAACTTCTTCTCTTTCTTTTTGTTTTCTATTTTTTCGATTTTTTTATCAATGTTTAAAATTTCACAACTTTTTCTATCACGATTTTTCCGGATAATTTTTCCATACTTTTCATAACTTTCAGAAATAACTGTAATAGTAAAAGTAGTAAACACATGAAAAATAAACTAAAATTAAACAATATGTACTTTCACTCATATTGCATTGTGCAATTTCCCGACCTAACCAAAGATAATGAATTACTCACGCGAACACAAGTAATGTAAGGAAACACACTTTGCCTAAAGTAACTAACCACGGATTTTAATCTACAGGGTATGCTAAGGTGTAAGGGTGTAATGAAACATTTTTAACAAAGGTGTAAGAAACGAAAGGAATGGCTCTGAGGGTTTTTCTAGGGGTATCTTACTCTAAAAATGAGAGTAAACAAGAGGGTTTATACGGGGGTTAACTAACCAATGTAGTTAGTTAATATCACATAACATATAAAGGCTTTTTGGTTGTAATCCTAGAAATTTACCAAGTTGGACAAGTCACTCCAATTATATCGATAATAGTCATTATGGTGGTCTTGAATAGTATACAAGCCAAGTTCTAAAGTTAAAAGTCACCGGCACAATAAAGTTTTGCTTTTTTGGAAGAAATAAGGTTATGTGTGCGGTTATGTAATTTAGACTTAGACAAAAACATGCTAAAAAATTTTAAATTTTGATTTATTAAGCGTATTTTAAGCATATTTTGAAAAGTTTAGGACAAGTAAGCGTTCTAATTCTCCATCCCCCCACTTAAGTTAAACAACGTCCTCGTTGTTTGTGTCAAAGGTTAAAAACTGGAAAATAAAAGAATTAGAACCGAAAAAACTTCCCTGATATTTGATCGGAATGATCCTCCATTGCGTTTATGAGCAAAAATCATCTTTCTTGCGGCTGAGAACGTTTAAGCTTCATGAATGATGTTTCCACAGAAAGTGCAGGAATCTATAATACCACCTAGGCTTTAACACACCTGAGTTAAGAAGGTTCAAACTTGCATAATACATTAGTAGTTAGAAAATAAAACCTAAAAAATAGAAATTGAAAATCATCAGGTCAGTCGATACGCCGCATCCTATGGAAGAGGATGCGCTGTATCAAGCCTGGAATTAATACGAATCAGAATAAAAGATGCGTCGTATCCTTAACCTGGGATGCGCCGCATTAAATAAACTGACAGAATGTTTTAAAGTNCAAACTTGCATAATACATTAGTAGTTAGAAAATAAAACCTAAAAAATAGAAATTGAAAATCATCAGGTCAGTCGATACGCCGCATCCTATGGAAGAGGATGCGCTGTATCAAGCCTGGAATTAATACGAATCAGAATAAAAGATGCGTCGTATCCTTAACCTGGGATGCGCCGCATTAAATAAACTGACAGAATGTTTTAAAGTGTAAAAATAAAAATGCAGCAAAATAAAAAGATATGACCAGTGCAGATGATACGCCGCATTCCGTGATGGAGATGCGCCGCATCTTCTGTAGGTCTGACAGACTCGACACAAACAGAAAAATAAGATAAAAATTCCAGTTTGTCTCCTGGTCAGCACTTGTGTTTATTCCAGAGTCTTCAAGTTAGACTCACGTTCAGCTCCTATTATCCGTCATCGATATCCAAATACCACTTCATGATACAATTGCTGATTAACTTATCGCGGATATATTCAGGTCCCAACTTCAACACTCCTTCGTAGAATCCCTTCATCTTTTGGTACGGATACGTGATCCGACATTGTTTGTCCGTATCATCAACATGAAGGAACGGTGAAAACCTATAGCAATATTCGTTAGTGGCACGTTTAAAACTTGGGTGAGTGCGAGGCATCATAAAAGTCATAACGTCGCGCCCATTTTGAAAAGTGAATTTTCCTTCTGATTGGTCCCAAACGGTCAACCATAGTCAACCACGGATGTGGTTAATATGGTCAACAGCTTAGGCCAACAAACCAAGGAGTACAGTGTATCTCCGGGTCGTTAAGTCCCAGCGAGGTGTGAATGGTATTTTAAAAACGAATTGTGATCGAGTGACTATGAAAGGATGAACGATATAAGGGATTTAGATGATTACACTAAGAGAATATGAATTAAAATGACTAAACAAAGCAATATAAACAAACACGTAAAGTCAAATAACCTAAAAAAACATTTAAAACCTAAAAACGTACGTTTAAATTAGAAGTTACGTAAACGTACGAAATAAAAAGTGAAATGTGAGCAAATAAAATCCTACAAATGTGAAAATTACTTTTTTTACAATTCTAATAACAAAAGAAAATTTTAGAAAAAAGCAAATTATTTTTTTGACTTTTTATTTAATTTCTATTAATTATAAACTATTTTTAATTATTAAAAATACACTAAAATGCAATTAAATATGAATTTAAGCTAGAAAAATGAAAATTAAATTTTGAAAAATCTAAAAGATTATAAAACTAATTTTAAAACTGAAAAGATATTTTTTTTGCTTTTTAATTATTTATTACTAATTAATTACTAATTAAATACTAATTAAAGTAATTTAAATTATAATAAAAACTAAATGAACAGTGAAAAATCTAAAACTTTTTCTAAAAATGCTACAAGGTGACAAGAAGCTATGAAAAATATAAAAATGAGAAGTGCTTTTTGAAAAAGTTGAAAAATAAGCTAAAGAGCTTGAATAGAAGCTATCACTTTATTAAAAGTGATGATTTTTTGAATTTTCTTTTACCAAACTATTCTACAACTGAAAATGAGCAACTTTTGTGAAAACAACTTATTTGGAACTCAAAAATAAGCTTGATGCAAGCTTATATTTATGGCAGTAAGCTTTTTTAAAGCTAATACGGAATTTTGAGCTTAAAAAAAACTGTTACAGAAGCTAAACAGTGAGAACAAAAGGGAAAATAAGCTAGCACCTACTGAGATGAGTACAAAGTAACCAAAGAAAAGAGAAAAAGCCACTTAATAAGCCAAAAAGAGAAAATAGCAATTCCAAAGACTGAAAAACCAAACAGACCTAAGAGGGGCTTTTGCAGGCCCTTTTTTAGCTTATGCAATAAGCTTAAGACGAAAAACCAAGCCTGGAACTGGAAAGCTAGTACTACTAGCTTCCCAAGAATCCAAGTTCCATCTCAAAAGTCCAAGAATTCAACTCACAATGAGCTTGTGAACCCACTGTTTGGCCAGGCTTAGAACAAAGGGGAGAATGAAATAAGCAGTTACAATAAAAAGTTAAAGAGCTAAAACTCAGTCACCCATAAGCAAACAAACCCATAAACAAAACTTAAACAAGGTCAAAATAACAAAATCAAAACAATTACAAAACTAAGATCCAACAGTGGTGAGGTATTTGAGTCTAAGTGAGATTTAATAAAATAAGCAACTTGCAAAATAAGCTCACAAGCACAAATTACAAGCAAATACAAACTTAATGAACACTAACAAGCTAGAAACAACAAACTAATCTACAAGCTAAAGCAAAGAATCAACCAAGCTTATTGTGCACTTATGACTGCAGAAACAGGTTACAAGGAGCACTTTAGGACGCAAGAATAAGCAGGCTAATAAGCAAACAAGAACAAACAAGATGCACATACAGCAATACAGAACTATTAGCTACTCAAAACAACAAAATTCAAGAAAGGAGATCAAATAATGAACAAGTAATGGACCCAAGAAAATGGGTCAGTGGGTGCAAAAGGTTTGGTGCAGGGGAGGTGATGGGTCAAATGGGTGATTTCAAAGCCAAATTTTGATGATCAAATGATTTTAAAAACCCAAATTTCTTCTTGAATCACACACACAGGCCACCAGAGATCAAAAATCAACCAAAATAACTTAATTCCATTCTATGTTAAACCCTAGAGATCATTTAGAAAACTTGCCCATTTTCACAGTCAGGGTTTTTGACTTTTTCTAATTTTATCCCTAAGTTGACTAAAATGAGATTTGACAGATCCTAGATGATTACTTATGATGTTTTAACTTAATATGAGACTACTTCAAGTAAACTTAACAAACTTTTAAGCTAAAATAATGAATTGGATACCCTTACTCCTAACAATTAACGCTACAACGAGATTAAAAGTAGATTTATCTTTTTTCCACAAGACCTAAGTATATACTGACTATTGTGAGCTATTAGTACCTATTAAAACATGTTCCAACCAGTTTTAACAACAGATATCAACAAGAACACAGTTAACCAAGTAAATCCAAACACACCTTTACAATACTGATTTTGAAATTTTTAAAGAGTTAAGGTGATTTTGACCAAGGTTCCACTTCACACTGTCATATTATGATTAAGGGGACTTATTTGAGCACATCAATACACATTTTAACAACATATATCCACAATTCACAAAAAGGCAATTTGGGCAGTGAAAATGAAATACTAAGCTATAAATTTCTAATGCACAAGTAGCTAGTTTAAAGCAATAATATGACTCACATACACCTAAGAAGCATAGAAACACAGAAACAAGCTAATGAACAGTAAATACTAAAAATGGAAAAAGTTGCTTACAAAGCCTTCCAAGCACAATTCAAGGTACCAAAGTGTTCAAACCTGTCCTAATGCCTCTCCCGAGGCTCTAAACCATGCTTCCACTGTAACACCCCAAACCGGATAAGGGTCTAAAGTGTAACATTATGGTGTCATTTCAGAACATAAAGCGCAAGCGGAAGCCTTAACTCAAGAAATTACAAGTCTTAAGACTAAAAGGACTAATAAAACAAATACATCAAAACCAGATTCTAAAATAAAATCCATGAATACTAAGGTAGGGTTGGTCCACTAAAAGCTCCTATTCTCAAAACTCAATCCCAACTTCTAACTTGATACCTACCGCAGGGAAAAGAAAATGCGGCTGAGCTAACGCTCAATGAACAGATATAAACATATGAAAGATAACGGAACATAAACGAATAAACAAACAATCCAATGAGAACCTCCTGAGAAACAATGTCATAAAGAATATGATGGGTCATATGAAAATGGTAATAAAAGAATAGCCCAAAAATGGTAAAAGGGATAGTAACAGAATTTTCTCATGTACCAAAACATTCAATCAATCATTTCATTTCGCAATACATTATACCGTCAATTCCTTTATTGTACATGGAGCTGCAGCCTCCAATGTACCAGATTGTGATGGGGTGTAGGGTCACACACCTACCAATCACCAGATATCATTTCACATTACCTAGGATGCATCCATACGCTCCCCTGCAAAACAATTAGCACATACACTAGCTCAAGGCTAGCATACATACTCAGATAATGGCCACAGATACAGATAAGGGAAACGCCGTGGATCAATCACACGTCCACAGAAAGTGTCATGCCATTGGTGCCTCAATGACATGGCCATGTTACCTTCATGACTAGGGATAGTACCTTGAGCAATAGGTCAAATCAAATGGATCGAAACAAAGGGTCATAACAAAGGGGTCATATCAGATGGATCACAACAAAAGGATCATATCAACGGTTCAGATCAAGGGTTCATGTCAAAGGTTCATATCAAGGTAAACGAATTAAAGTCAATGAATACGAATTATGAGAAACGAATAATTAAACAAACGAACCAACCGATAACGAAGTACAGAAAAGTGGTATCCAGAATATCCGTACCGATACGAAATGCAAATGAAGTAATGTCTAAAAGTAAGACTGAATATCCGTACCTTAATGCAATGAACGGAAACAAACGAATCAATTGACGTTACATTTTCTTCAACGAATCTACACGGATTACGGTTTGTAACATTTTTATAAATTCCAAATTTAGTCAACTTAGGTTTTAACATTATCGTTAAAGTCATTTAGGTTACAATAATATAAAGGTTAGAATACACAAATTAATTAAGTTAAATCGTATATTCTAATTACACATTAGGTTTTAAATGAATTAGTGTTTGCACAATATTAATAAATAATTAGGAGAATTCGGAAAAATGTAAATATGTTTCATAATTTGCCCAGGTTCAGTACACGGAAATCATTAATTCGAATGACCAAGTTTTAAAACAAACATTTACCATATCTCAACATGTATTCAAAGTAGCTTTAACATTATCAAAACATAGTATTCACGAATTTATAGTACATCTAAACAACATTATAAACCTTATTTTATATCGATTAATATTATACAACACACGTTTAGTATTTTAGGCTTAGAACCAATTTAGAAAAACATGTCACATAGATCAGATTAGGGTTGTATTAAGATTAGATCAGGTCGCATACATATGAGGTCGAATTAAATCAGTTTTATGTCGAATATTTAAAGGGCAGAATAGGTACAGATCTCAGGTCGAATAGAACACAAACAAGGTCGAGTAAATATATATATGCAAGATCTTAGGTCGAATAGAACACAAACAAGGTCGAGTAAATATATATATGCAAGGTCTATCAACACGTCTTGGTCGCGAAAACATAAAAGGAGAAGCCAAGGTCGATTACAATACGGGTTCAGTTTATGGTCGAACAAAAGAAAGAAAAAAACTAAACATGGTTAGATTAACAACAAGTTTAAAACATGTGATTTTATGTGGTCGAATATCAAACACTTCGGGTCCATTTTGGAGCAATATAGGGTCGACGATATAGGGTCGATTTATATAATCAATGTTGGTCGAACACACAAGTAATAAAACAAGGGTCGACAAAATAGTTATGGTCGATTATGAACAAAACGAAAAAAGAACCGATTACCTTGGTGGAAACTCGAACAGAAACACGGCAAAACCTTAGTTGATCGAACTCACAAATAAAAGAAGCCGTAGCTATGTCGATTCGATTGTGTTTGTTGTGTTGTTTACGAATGGAAGCAAAGAAAAAATATCAGGATCGGTTTATTTGTTTTTTTTTGTGGTGTTGTGTTGTGTTTCTTGTTGTCGAATGAAAGAAAGAAAACAAGGCAGGAACATCACTAAATAAATGGGAACACACAACGTATAGTTTAATGTCATAAAATGGTTCTTGATGGGTTATAATTAGGGAGTAAATGGGTTTTAAATAATTATAAGGAGGGTGGTTCAGTTATAGCTAGAAAAAATACATTAGTGGACATATTTTAAAGTTATTCAAAAAAATTTCGGTTGTGGCATTTAAGGTTTTAAATGGCTGTAACTTTGGGCCTTAAATGGTTTTATGGGTAGTTAATGAGTGATTTAAAAGTTTAAGGAAAAAAATATATAACTTAGGTTATCATAAAATAAAAGTATAGGTTAATAATAAAAAAAAAATCCAAATTTATACAGAATTTTAGGTTTCGAATTTTAGGGTTTTACATCCACAGCTTTCTTTCTTTTTCTTCTTGGATTTTTTATTTTATTTTTTTATTTTTCAACTATTTTTTGTGATTTAGAGATTTTATACTAAACCTATTTTTTATACTCTAAAAGCTTATGAAAGCTTATAGTTAAGCTACAATGAGTTCATAAGAACATTAAACAACTTCATTTAACAAAGATTAATTCATAAGAGAAATTCACTGTAAAAATGGAAATCTTGAACTTTAAACTTGAAACTTGGAATTGATGTTATAAAGCTTTAAAAGTACACTAATTTAGCTAAACATTACACTGAAATAAAAATTATACTAAGAAACAAGGTTTACAAGAAATTCGATATTACTAACTAAGCTAAAAAATTTGCCCTTCTCCTTAGCTACAATGACCCTTTTATATTTCAAAATTAGGGTTCCTTGGACTCTTGTGAGCATATCCCAGCAATAATCTTGACCATAGGATGAGAGAAATTTAATCTTGGCCCTTTACTCATTTTGGCGCCAAAAATGAAATTTGGCTTATAGCCTGTTTTGCTTGTGCCAGTGATAAACCTTTGAACTGGGGTGTTTGTTTGGGGTAGCTAAGAGGGTGTTTGAGTGTGGCAGGGGTGGTTAGCAGAGGTGTGATGATGGAGGGTGGTTGTAGTTTGCAGGTGAGTGGGGAGTGAGGTGGAGGAGGGAGTATATGTTTGATTTTTTGTTTGACCCTGTATAAAAAAAACATGGGTGTTTTTATTATTTGGTTTTGGTGGCCTTTTGAGGGAAATGGGCCAAAGGGTGTATGGGGTTGGGTTTGTGTTTAGTTTTGGACTAGATTTGGGTTGGTTTTATGTTAAGTAAATAACATATAGGGTCCATTGGGTTTGCTAAGTATGATAAGGACCATATTTGCAATTTCTAAAAATTAGGGACCAACTTTGCCAAATATCCAACGTTACTTCAAGGACTAATATTGCCATTCTTCAATTTCCCAGGGTCCTTTGATGTTAATTCCAAAATTAAACCTCCGGGGACTAGCTTTGCCAATTTGCAAAGTTGAGGGACCATTTCTGCCAATGTTGCAAACTTTGTTCCAGGGAATATTTTTGGCATCATGTGATTCCCTAAGGTACATTTTCACAATCTGAGCTCCCGAAATGGTAATTTGCTTCCCCGGCTCTGGCTTTTGACACGTTTTCCAATCTCGTGCTCGTTTTTGTCCTTTTTGGCATATTTCATTCCTGTTTCTGAATTATCCGTACCTGCATGATCACAAACAGAAAAACACAATATCTTTGATATTTATGGTTAGTTTTTGTCTGTTTTAGTCTTAATTTGGCAAGGAAAATATGTGTGAATAAGCACACACCACCTTCAAATCTTTTGGGATTGATGGCGATTTTCCTACAAAATGGTTTGCCAACAATCACAACACCCATTTCTTTATCACGATAGGCATCCATGTCTTCTACCACTGTGAAATCTGTAACAACAACAAATCTTCCAACAAAAATAGATACGTTAATAACAACTCCAACTATATTCTTTCCTTTATATTCAACCTTCTTATTCATGATAGAATTATAAAAGGTTTTTGACATTACGTTAATTGATAAAATAGGAAAGAAGTTTGCGCTAATTTTTTTGTATCCTATCATGCAAGGGAATTGTAAATTGTAGGCACAATTGACATGGATTTTTCTACCGTAATCACAAAAACTAGGATACCCTTCAAATTCACCATAATCTCTAGTGTTTATAACGTTAATACTAGGGTTATCCATAATTTTATTTTTATTGGGTTCGTCATCTTCCACAAATTTATCATTGAATCCTAATGGCTTTTTGTAACACCCCCAAAATTTAACCATGACAGCGGAAGACTTTTTAAAAATACAGCGGAAGACTTTAAAAATACAGCGGAAGACTTTTGGGTGTTACTTCGAGGATCTTTTATCATAATCATAGAAAACGACACAAAAGTGAAGTTTTAAAGTTAAATTTATTCAAAATACCAAGTATTCAAGGTACAAAGAGGTTTCATAGTTTTAAACAACAAGTTCATTTGAAAGGTATCAAAACATTCATTTAAGCCCGTGCCGAGTTACATGCCCACTCCGTGCCTTCAAGATCCTTCATGTCTATTTCCTGAGATAAACATGCTAAAAGTCAACATAAAGTTGAGTGATATTCATAGGTTTGAAAATTAAGCAGTTGAACACAAGATATAGTCATTTATTGCAAATGTATGCAATCAAACAAGTTGAAAACAGTTCATATCCGTTATTGCATTAAGCTCATGACACGCAACGATTTGACAGCCAATCATATTTAATAATATGACGCAACATAATAATATGTCCCCAAGATAGGTTTTTTTCAGTTACCTATGTCACTAAAATAATGTGCATTTGGTAGTTTTCTCCAACGACCAAACGGGGATTGTCAGTCCCTAATAGATCTATTCCCAGTTATTTACGTTCACTCAGCAAGTGATTAAGGTTCATGATCGAGGGTCTTTTGACAATAGCTACTTAAGCAATAACAACGGTCAACAGATATATCAATACCAAATAAAAGACTTGTGTTCGGTTTTAAGCATGTATCCCCCAAATAAAACAGTTAAAAAGTGGGTTATGAACTCACCTCAGTAGTATAGTAGATGTAGCTGTATCGTTAAACTCAACGATGCTAGGAAACGGCTCCACACACAACCTAAAAGATAATGCAAGTTTCAGTTGATAGTCTAAGTCCGGTTTTATCGCGAATATTAGTCATTTTAGTCATGAACAAAACTCGTGTTTGTTTAAATGCTTAAAGTTCAAAAATAAAGTTATATGTACGTATAACTTGTGAGTACAATGATCGATGATCAACGGAATTCATCTTAAATAAGTCATAGCTTTTAGACGATAAGTTACAATTGTAAGTTATAAAGGAAAATGAATAACGTATCGTTATATCGTCAATATTTAATTATAGTCGCGAAATATATAACGTATATATATAAGTTAAATTTATCAAGTTTTTACATCAAATACACTTACATTTATATATAAAACATTAATATTATTTTTATAAAAATAATATTACAGAAAAATCCTTAATGCTTCACCAAAATTACATTTTTAACCCTAACGGTCAAACTTTACACCGTTAGTCCAAAGTTAACGATATTTACAATTCAAGTCCAAATAGTATCAACATTTACATTTATTAACTCCATGTTTTATATTTAACATTTTCTAACTCATAAAAACTGTTTCGATAGTTTTTACCCACAGTTTGCAAATTTGGCAGTTTTAGTCCCTCGGCCAAGAAAATTTGCAAAGTTAGTCTAAAAATCAACAAACTTGAAATTTAACATTCTGACTTTTTCTATAAGCTCATTATACTTAGATAAGCTTAATTTAACAGCTTATTTTTATAAAAATCACTTTTTACACCTAATGGGCCTTAACGAGACATGTTAAGGGTCCATTAAGGTTTTGAGGTCCATTGGGCTTACGGGACTTTTGGGCCTGGACTTGGGCTTGTTTAAGTGTCCTAAATACATTTCAAATAGGCTTATTGGACCAGCTTATAGTATGTGATTAAAATCAGCATATTGGGCCTTAAGCCCTTTTTGTTAATTATAAAGGTTTTAGAAAAACTGATTTTGTACAAAGGGATGGGCTTTTGAAAACAGTTTAAACGAGTTTATAACTTCGAACAAAATACGTTTCCTGATTGTTAGCCATGTTGACAATGAGATCGAGCTTTAAAAACAATATGTTATGTGTCGAATTTTGAAATGGTGAGGCCAAAGTAAACGTCCAAAATCATTTCTGAAATAGTTATAAGACTTAGAAAAATATTCTAAGTGTTTAAAGAATTTTCAAAACGACTTGGTGACTTATAAACGTGTCTAGTTTATTTAGTAAACATTGTTATTAACTCAAAAACTTTATATTACTCGATTCTCAGTACATCCAACATCCTATAGGTCGAATAATATATATATGCCACGTTTGAAATTTACGAATTTATGGATCAAAGTAAACGTTCCAAATATCAAAGTAACGAAAAGAAAAAATAGTAAAATGGTTCAAATATTCTCACCTCACCTCAAAAGGGTGGGGTACAAACGTTCGTAGAGGTCGAGTTGGGGAAAATGATGATTGTAGCTTGATACACGACCTACCAAGGATCTAGGATGAGCAAAGCTCGGACACTAAACTTGATTCGAACCTCTTGAATTATTGCTAAAGCTCAGCGTACTCATTGATGTTCAATACTTGGAAACTAATATGCTGTGTGATCTTGGGTGTGAGTAAAACTGTCGATTTGCATGTGGGCATTTATAGTAAACATGTGAGTGTGAAAGCAAGGTAGAGTTCACACGAAGTTGAGTGTTTAGATCAAGTATATTGCATGAAACCTCCCCTTGTACCCAATCGACACATAACAACCAAATGAGGACAAAGGAATGTTGTGAGATTACTTCTGAACATTCCTGACAATTCTGACAGTTGACAAGACGTGTAATATTTGTTTCGTAGGCATTGGGGAGCATGGGAGTTGCTTAGGAAAGTTTTGACACATTTTTATAATATTTCTTAAAGTGGTTTTCATGGTTTACTTGAGACAGATTTAGGGCAGTAAACGAGCAAGTCATTTGATAAAATTTGTCATTCTTGATTCCTTCCTAGATGGTGAATCAAGATGTGTAAAAATATTTACGTGTTATGTATCGAAATCAAGAGAAAACGGGGGTGTTTGGGGGTTAGCTCGCGTCTGGGTACAAAAGAAAGAAAAAAAAGAAAGAATTAATAAAGGGGCGCTTGGACTGGTTTTGGTGGGCTTGCTGGTTGGGCTTCGTGGGTTGACAGGCCCAAGACAAGAAAAGAAAGGAAAAACAGATTTAGTACTAGTCCATTTGGTGCAGTTTTGGTCATACGTGGCCCAATGGGTCACGGGGGCCCACATAGTAAACTTCGTGAGTCGGGTCTCGGTCCAATAATATTATTGATCAATCTCGGGAATTTTCATAGACTCGGGATTTATATAAATAGTGTATGTTTAATAAACGAAACGTATATTTATAATAATAATACGATTTAAAATATATTCGCGATACTAGACTATCAAGGTTCGTGTGTAAGCATCGTTCCTAGGCAATTGGTCATTCACAAATGTCATAGTGATTCACATAGTACGTCATGCATAATAAAAAAAAATTGTTACCCGCAAAAATGGTATTTAAATAACGTAATACTCATTTATTCATCTTTAATTATTTACTAATCGTACGGGAAATTACGAGAGGCTACACTTTTTAAGATCATTTAGCTCAATATAGTCTCCATCATAGCATTCAAGTGATTTATTTTGCACTAAGATTTCTCCCATATATCTAGCTTCTAGATCGAGTTCTACATCTTCTCCTAATCCTAGCATATAAACGCCTCTAATTATGCTCTTAACCGGATTTTCACATTTATAGACTAGTTTGTCATTCCCTACTTTTAATGATATTTTTCTTTTAAACGCATTAATCTTAGCATGGGCCGTAGACAAGAAAGGTAGTCCAAGGATTAAGGGAATCTTAACATCCTCGGGCATATCTAGTATTATAAAGTCTACGGGGAACACAAACTTCTCGATCCTAACTAGCATGTTTTCAGCAATCCCCTCAGGTCGTTTTACAGTTTTATCAGCCAATTCAATAAGCAGCTTAGTTGGTGCCAATTTTCCTAGTCCTAGGGTAGTGAATGTCTTAAAGGGCAGAGCACTAACATTAACTCCTAAGTCAGCTAATGCATTATTGAAAGACATGTTATTAATTGAGCAAGGTAGAGTAAAACTTCCTGGTTCTTTTTCTTTATGAGGCAAGGCTTGTAGGTCGGTTGCAGAGCTCTCTTCTTTCATTGCAGCCTTGCTCTCATCTTCAATTCTTGACTTTTCTTTGAGTAGCCTCCTTACACTGATCGAAGAGTTAAAGAAATATTGGGGTTTCAAAACATTACCATTCTTCAATCGTCCAGGAAAAGGTATTTTAGGCACGACTTCTTCGGTAGTGGTTATGGCCTTGACATGATCCCTTGGATTAGTTTCAGTTGAGCTAGGTAGACTTCCAATTCCCCTTTCTTGAAGAACCTTGCCCATCTGACTAATTTGTCGCTCTAAGTTCTTGATCGAAGCACCTTGATTCCTTGTGATGGTTTCTGTTGAAGCTCGGATTTCCTTGATCAATGCAGTGTTCTCTTCGTGTCTTTTAGCAGCATCGGCCATAATTTGCTTTAAAGTATCATCCAAAGTTTGTCTTCTCTCTAGATATGAGGGATTTCCATTATACTTCTGATAGTATCCTAGAGCAGCTTCCCTAAACTTTCCTGAAGGTTGGAATGGTTGACCAAATTGTGTGTAGTATGCTTCTTCAAAGGTTTCAATTTCATTCTTTGTAGGGCAATCCTTGGTGTAGTGAGGACCTTGATATTTTTCACATCCAAATTGGGCAGCATACGCTTGTTCATCTCTTTTCTTTATATCCCTACTAATCTTGTCTAATTGAGCTTGTATAGTAGCAAACCCGTCAGAATTAGTGCTGCTTCTAGATCTAGTAGAGGTTCCATTGTGCCATTTTTGAGAATGATCAACAGCTTCTTGGATTGCTTTCCTAGCATTTGCTGCACTCATTTGTGGTACTGCTCCCTTCGCATCCAAGATTTGTCTAGTCGGTACGTCCAATCCATGATAAAATAATATTACCTCCTGCATTGTGGNGTAGCAAACCCGTCAGAATTAGTGCTGCTTCTAGATCTAGTAGAGGTTCCATTGTGCCATTTTTGAGAATGATCAACAGCTTCTTGGATTGCTTTCCTAGCATTTGCTGCACTCATTTGTGGTACTGCTCCCTTCGCATCCAAGATTTGTCTAGTCGGTACGTCCAATCCATGATAAAATAATATTACCTCCTGCATTGTGGTTAAATAGTGTTGAGGAAATTTCACCAACAGATCCTTGAAATGCTCTAATGAGTCTCGTATTATACATGTTTATACCCCCGATATTATATGAATTATAGGATAAAATAACCACATTACTAGGACTTTTGATACTTAATATGATAATATATTTACAGGATATAGGTCTGGTGAAAGTAACGAGGAATGCACGAGTTGCATGACTTTGTAAACATGAAAGGAAAAAAGACTTAGTTGGACTAAAGCACGCCGCTTATGTTATGGAAGAGCGCCGCTTACGGGCATCTTTGGTCAATGATGTATTCACAAGTCAAACATAAAATACGCCGGTTATACATAATATAAGTGCCGGTTACGTGAGATAAAGCTCGCCAGTTTTACACCACATGCGCGGCGTACTTCACATGACAGTTATGTTTTCTACATTAATGAGCCTCTTCAATGATGAGGCCGATCACTTACCTATCATAACTCATCTGGACGTGCTAGGGCATCATTTTCATGCTATAAAAGGAGCACAAAACGGAGGAAAACACACAACACAACAACAACAAATACACTTGATCATAGAAGCAGTTAGTAGTGGTGTGTACCAAAACCACTAGCTATGTAGAAAGAACCACACTTGGAGAACCACTTGGAGCTCAAATACTTTCGGTATAATTCGTTATAATGCTAGAAATACTTGTGTACTTGTTTAACTTTATGAATAATATGGAGTAGTAACCTTATGTTTATTTGAGGCATTTGAGCCATGTTTGTTATGAGAATAATATCATGAATATTGAATCTATGTTACTTGCATTTGATATGTCATTGTTTAGTGTCCTATCGTTTGTGTTGATTGATCATAGTGATTGCCTAAAGGACGAAAAATTCAATCATGTTGGTTATATTATGAACTGTCTGTCTATAACAATTCATTGTTATGCTTGTGAGAATTGCTTAGTAAAACAAACGAAAACCTTAACTATGATACGTTTAATGGCTAGTCTAAAGTCTAACGGCTTGACTAGAGGAAATCCATGTTATATACTTCATACTTGGACCAAACTTTATGCATTCTGTGTATCTAGAATCAAAGGCGGAAAGGAGATTCTTTTACATAGGATAGATATACTAGTTAACGTGATCAACCATCATGTTTTACTCTTATGCATTATCCATGTAACTTCTGTGATATCTCTCATTATTCTCATGTGCTTTGCTTTGAATAAACATACTTTTAATATAAATTGGGAAAACATTTCAAAGAACTTAAATCAAACAAAAACGGTTTTAGTCATAAGTGACAATCATTTGAATCTAATTTTGTTACCTATAACTAACAATAAGAAACAACATCCTCTCTTGAGATGACCTGGTCTTACCTCAAACCTTTGCTATAAACGGGGGTGATACTTTTGCCCATATGTTTTGTGTAATAAGTAAAATGGTGAAAATAGTTTAATAAATATAAAGCTTTCGAAACACATCAAAGTTTTTGGCGCCGCTGCTTGGGAGGTTAGTTTGAATCATATTGTTAGTTCGCAAAAAGAAAATTTACTTATATACCAAGAATTTTTACTTGAAATTTAGAAAATTTTGTTTCTGAGATAAAAAGAGCGCCGGTTTTTCAGACAAAAACTGTCGAGCTTTTGGTACAGTGAAGAGTAGTTGGATTTGATTTCACAAAACCCCAAAAAAAACTTGTATAATGTCTTTTCCAGATTTTGAGAGCATATGACTTTTGTTTCTCTTGTTTTTACAATCTGAATTATGGCATGAGTATATAATGCACATTAAAATGAAAAATACAAAAATATTTTGCTTTTACTTTTTAATTGTTTGCTTGCAAATGCTATATTGGATTGCTATTATAGATGAGAATGTAATTGCAATATGTTTTCAAATGATATCTGAATTAATGAATGATAATATCTCTTATGGAAGACCGAAAAATCCCAGAAACACGCCGATGTTTTACCTAAACTCGCCGCACTTTTGGAAAATTTTAAATGTAACGGCCAAAATACCACGTAACCCCCATACTTTTATACAAACATGCCAAACTTTTCTGCAAGAATCTCTGCAGATTGCTTGTTTCTTTTCTATGATGATTAAACTGATTCATATCTTGACATGTATGACTTATATGAAGTTATTGGAATATGATTATGAACTTATGACTTATGTGACTAACCTACTAATGTTTAATTTGATTTTTGTGCACATTTTAGCTATGTTAGCCATGGATCATAATGATAGGCTAGGAAAAAGGTTGGAATTGGAGAATAGCTGTGGATGGATTGATGAGTCAGAAAGTATAGGAGAGAACAACATTTCTGAATCAGACACAGTTGATAGTGGGTTAAAAATTGAGCAAAGAGTGCACACTTTTGGGAAAATGGACACCCCAGATTGTTTGAAATTTCTCACCCCTTGTTTTGTGGAGGAGATGTATGCCTATGATGCAGTTGCAGACCTTGATCACAATAGATTGTCACTAAGAAAATGGCAGTATGATTGTCACTAAGAAACTTTTAGTGAGCTTGAAAGAAGAATTTTTCATTGTAGAATTCTATGTTAACCCTAATGAAAACGAATGGGAACCTAATGTAATTCTCGGGATACCTTTCCTCAGATTGGCTAGAAGCATTGTGGATTTTGCTAATGGTTTATTGACCATTTGGCCTGATGCAACAATGATAGACAATGATTTGCAGGGTTTGGATGAGTTACTAGTTGGAATTTATGAAGATGATTTGCCACCACTCCCAAACAATGAATATACACTTGCCTTAGAAGCACCTGAATTAGTATGCAAGATGGGAAAAAGTAAGAGATTGAAAAACAAACCACAACCAATTTAAAAAATGAAGTATGGAGATGAAGGACCTTCATTAACCATAAACTGACCCATAACTAGGGATGAGCTTACTAAGGAAGAGATGGAAGCTGATGTGTATGCTAGGATAATGTAACTAAATGAGAAAAGACCAATTATTTAAACCTTTAAACATGCAGACAAGCACAAAAAGATTCTAGATAGTATTCTCATGGATAAACTTAAGATGGATGGAGAAATAGAAGATGAGAATGAGGAAGAAGCTGCTACACATGTTGTTAGAGGACACAAATTACTTAGGGAACTTGATGATCCAGGATGTTTTGTGTTACCAATACGTTTGGAAGGTGACTTAACTTACTATGCCTTGGCTGATACAGGTTCAAACATCAATATGATGCCGTACAAAATTTACGAGTTGCTTGAAAGAGGGAAAGTCAAACCTAAGATTGATAAGATTAAGATGCTTGATATGTCTCAGGCTGAAACAATGGGGAGGTTGCTAGATGTTTTATGTCAAGTTAGCACACACACAATCCTAGCCAACATTTTGCTACTTGATGTCCCTATTTATAAGCATGTTCCACTTGTTCTTGGAAGGAGTTTTATTCACACTCTAGGATCAATACTTGATACAAGGAAGAAAAGGTTAACAACTTTTGATGGGGTGGTTCACCACCATTTTGAAACTGCAAAGATTAAAAGTACTAAGGAGGATGATAGTGACAGTGAAGATGATGAGGAATTTACACCAAAGAGGGATGAGAATGGTAAGCCTATATATGGACCTACTCTCCCTAAGTATTATGATTATGAGGACCCCATGGAAAGAGCATTGGTAGATCAAGAATATTTAAAACCATTCAAGAATGTTTGTGTATGGAAGAAGATTACTGCCTTACTTGGTGTACTACCATTGTCAATTAAAAACACAGATTGGACTCTAAATTATTCAGGGGGTATCACTAAAGGAGAAGGAGATAGGAAGTGGCATGTTAACATCAAGATTGTTGATCCATATGGAAATAGGTTTGAAAAAGGATTTGAGACTAAGCATACTAAGAGGAAACCATCTGGTTCTTACAAGCTTGGTGACATTATGTCACCAGAGCATTTCACTGCTTGAAACACCAAAACAACACCTAGGAAATGGAGTTGAAACAATACTCCTATCTTATTTTCATTTTCTATGTTATTTTACAAAATTTTGAATAAGTTGTATCTCAAGCTTATGCTTGATGAGTATGCCTCTTAAAAGAGATGAATGAACAACAATTGTGAATGTTTATATGATTGCTTTTATTGTTAGTTTACTATTTGTTAATTTTCTAGGAGATCATAGCACACTGATGCGCGTGGATTGCAACACGCACTACGTTTTACCTCTCGAGGGATCTCGAGAAGCTTGCAATCCCCACCAGGCAGTGTACCTGACCGATGTAGTATAGTGTAGTGGGAAGTACCGGGGGATTGATCGTTCTCTCACAGGGAATAGTGTTCGTTAGGTTAAAGACTACTCTAATTAAGGTCTAAGGGTGGAGGATGATTATTTTTGTATTTTTTATATTTTTATGAAAGCAGTAAAATCTCGGTTTTGAAGGAGTGGGCGGAATTAGTTGCTAGTCAACTAACCCAAGTTATCTACTTATGCGATTTAAAATAAAGTTTTGAGAAAACAATGGCGGGGAAAGTAGTGTTTACTTAGATTTCATTACTCCCTAACTATCTTTTACCATGTAATTAGTATGTTGAGTTTGCGTGGATGACGGGTGTATTCCTAACAAGTCGTAGGGAGTGCGTTCAATTCTCTAACTCTATAAGTTCCTACCTCACTATATGACGATACGTCAAGTATCCCATCATAAGCTCACCGATAGCAACCTACGCATGAAATACTACCTTAAAATCGATTAAAGCACATACGATTCACGTTTCCTAAGACGTTCAAGCTTGTTACCGTATAGGAGGTTAGCCAGTTTTCTTAAGTCTAACGTAGATGAAACATTCATCCAAAATCACAATCACAACATACACATCACATGATAATCAATAGTTAGGTTTCATTAGATCTAAGCAAACACAAGTTAATTTAGCCTAGCATGTTAAAGGAAAGAAAAGCACAAACATAAATCATACAACACATAGACATATTGTATGGATTGAATGAAGACTTATCTTAGATTAAACATGCAAGTTAGAGGGGTAAAAGTACCCTCTAAGGTCTGTGATACACGAGCTAGGGTTTAACCCTTAAGTTCTCCACCAAGTTCCTCTTTTAAAACAATAAAAATCGTTCTATATATATAGATTATACGGGCTGACGGCGTCAGCCCAAGGTGTGACGCCGTCACGCCGACGATTAGGGTTTTGTGATGGCCTTCTTGACGTCGTCACGCCGCCTTGTTCCAGATCTGACGGCCTTCCCTGACGCCGTCACCAAAATAGGCTAAAAACTCTCTGGCCCGTCATGGGTAACTTCCAATTCTTCACTTCAGTTGTTCCTGACGTCGTCACGTTGGAGCTCGTGATCACGCCGTCACCTTCTGTGCACTTTTAGGGTCTTTTGAGATTTTGTTGTTTTCCGCACTTTTTCACTCCGAAAACGCCCGAAAATGCTTCTTTTGTGATTTTCTCCTCAAAAGTACCTAAAATGAGAAAAGAAACGACTTTGGGTGTAATCCGATCCAATAATATACGAATTAGGACTCAAACTGACCCCTAAAAACGTAACATTTTTCGTCTCATCACACACTATAAGAAAAATTGCAGAAATATTCGCCGCTCTTTTATTAAAGATCGCCGAGTTTTTTGCGAGGGAAGCCTTTATAACTCAAAAACTAAACACTTTGACATTACGCGCTGAGTAAGAAAAAACACTCAAAAGCACACACACAAAACACCGACGGTTTTTACCAAATTCCGAGTACTTTTAAATGCTTTTTAAAGATCAAAACCAATATTTCAACACAATGAGGGTAAGTTGTTACACTTGTGTTAATTTTTAAAATTTCTTAGGGTTTTGATAAACAAGAACTTAGTTTTTGCTATGATATTCTGAATTATGAATGTTTAATGCTTGATTATGTGTTATCTTATATGAAAATTAAGTTTGCCCCTTGTTTAGTTGTAAAATTATGATCACTTTGAGAATTAGGATTTATCTTAGCCTAATATTAATGATTGCATATATTAGTAGAATCATATGAGTAATTAAACATTTGCCTATAAGATTGGAGGGAAGAATACATGTTCTAAAGATATTATATCAATATTTGAGAGATTTTGAGTAACATTGATGCGCGTGGATTGCAACACGCACTACGTTTTACCTCTCGAGGGATCTCGAGAAGCTTGCAATCCCCACCAGGCAGTGTACCTGACCGATGTAGTATAGTGAAGTGGCAAGTACCGGGGGATTGATCGTTCTCTCACAGGGAATAGTGTTCGTTAGGCTAAAAACTACTCTAATCTAGATCTAAGGGTGGAGGAAGATTCTTTTTGTATTTTTTTATGTTTTATGAAAGCAGTAAATCTCTGGTTTTGGAGGATAGGGCGGAATCAGTTGCTAGTCAACTAACCCAAGTTATCTACTTCTAAGCTACTTATATTTTTTTATTTTTTTGGTTTAGAGAAAATCAGTGGTGGAGAATAGTGTTTACTTAGATTTCATTACTCCCTAACTATCTTTTATCATGTGACTAGTATGTTGAGTTTCCTTGGATGACAGGTGTATTCCTAACAAGTCGTAGGGAGTGCGTTCAATTCCCTAACTCTATAAGTTCCTACCTCACTCTATGACGATACGTCAAGCATCCTATCATGAGCTCACCGATAGCAACCTATGCATGAAATACTACCTTAAAATCGATAACGCACATACGATTCACGTTTCTAAAGACGTTCAAGCTTGTTACCGTATAGGAGATTAGCCAGTTTTCTCTAGTCTAACGTAGATGAAACATTCATCCAAATACAATCACAACATACACATCACATGATAATCAATAGTTAGGTTTCATTAGATCTAAGCAAACACAAAGTAAATTAGCCTAGCATGTTAAAAGAAAGACAAGTACAAGCATAAATCACACAACACATAGACATATTGTATGAATAAAGACTTATCTTGGATTAAACATGCAAGTTAGAGGGGTTAGGATACCCTCTAAGGTCACTAATACACGAACTAGGGTTTAACCCTAAAGTTCTTCACACCAAAATTCGACTCTAGTTCTCCAAAGTTATATAAAGTAAAGAAAAATCGTTCTATATATATAGAAAACGCGGGCTGACGGCGTCAACCCAATAGGTGACGTCGTCAGCTCGGCGATTAGGGTTTTCAGACGGCCTTCCTTGACGTGGTCATAATTGCTGGTTCCAGATCTGACGGCCTTGGTTGACGGCGTCACCAATTTGCACTACGAACTCTCTGGCCCGTCACGAGTATTTTTCCAATTCTGGACTTCACTTGTTCCTGACGGCGTCACCTTGTAGAGTGTGACGGCGTCACCTTCTGTAATCTTCAAGGTCTTTTGAGTTTTTGTTGTTTTCCGCACTTTTTCACTCCGAAAACGCCCGAAAATGCTTCTTTTGTGATTTTCACTTCAAAAGTACCTAAAATGAGAAAAGAAACGACTTTGGGTGAAATCCAAACCAAAAACATACGAATTAGGACTCAAACCGACCCCTAAAAACGTAACATTTTTCGTCTCATCAAACATGCATAAGATTTTGAGTTTATGATGCCTAAACTGCTATATGTTGTTGTTACATGCTTGTTTGGAAACTTATGAATGATTTTAAGATTTTAGAGGCTTAAGGGAGATGGAATTTTGATGCCTAGACACCTTGGGAATGGATCTTGAATATAAAACAGAGCACTTTTTGTGCAGAGCATAAAAACCGCCGGTTTTGAGGACCAAAACCGCGGGTCTTTTACTAAAACCGCCGAACTTTTTCATAATTTTGAAAATTTTATCACGTAACCGCCGGTTTTATTTCTAAAACCGCCGATTTTCTAGAACAATTTGATTACAGTAGGCATGAAACTTGTCTAAATGATTATGATTATGATGCTTATGTTTACTAACAACTAATATTGCTTGTTTGTGATTATGTGAGTAGAACATGTTTGGTGAAGGAAGTTCGAATGTTGCTTCAAGAACCAGGGGAGCACTATTAGCACCTAAAAAGAAACTTGATGAGCATCCGAGTCTTATGTGGAAGAATGTAGACAGAGTGGAGAGAAAGATCTTAAACAACAAGTTAAATAGACTGAATGAAAGAGAGATAGATGTACCAAGAATTATAAGCTGGAGGATCATGAAACAACTAGGCTGCAATGAATTCTTGGATGACATGCTACTAATGAGGGTGGTATATGGTCACAGGATTGTCACCTTAGAAATGCGTCAAAAAGCTTTGGAAATCAGGGAACCAATTCACATGGAATGGTGTTTGGAATTCTTTAGTTCTTTGTCTGTGAAAAGGGAGGTATGTGATGATAATATTGCTACTGATAAGTTCATGAAATTTAGATTAGGAGGAGTTGAGAGAAAAGTAACATTGCTGGAGTTTAGTAAGCTATTAGGAATCCATTCAGACAAAGAGATGGGAGATGTTAATTTTGAGAGATTGGTGCTAGAAGGGAGTTTGAAGGAGAAGTGTTGTGTAAGCCTGTGGAGATGAGGAACTTTGGATACTTAAGAGATGCAGGGACTGGAAAGCTGAGGGAGTTGCCTCAAGTGTTGGAGATTGAGCCGGTGAACATATGGTGAGGAAGAGCAGGAGTAAAACACGCCGTGCTTGGCTGGCTTGCACGCCGCGGTTTGTGGTTTGGCAGCATAGTTTGTGATTTCTATGGTTGGATGACTAATGTGTTGGTCATATTTCAAAACAATTTCAAAACAGTGTGTAAAACAAAATTCATGGTATGTAATTTGGGTACCTCTGTTGGTACCCACCCAAAACAACTTGAACACTTGCACCACCACCACGTTGGCACTATGGTTGCCATTTGGAACAATTCGAAGAATTTAACAACTATCTATGATATAATATTAATGCTAACGTAGTATGCCATGGGCAAACTACCATTTTGTGAAATTGTTTGTTGAATGATGACACAGGAAAGATTGGTCCAAAAGATGGACAAAAACTTGGAGATTTCTCGGGAGAATAACAAAGCATACCCGGGATGTACCGTTATCCTTTATTTTTCCTGTTATACTTTGTTTTTTTTTTTAATTCTTAAAGCATTAGGGACAATGCTTAATTTAAGTATGGGGGGGAAGATAACTTGAAAAATAAAGAAAAACTTATGCTAGTATATGAAAATTTTAAAATGATAAGACAAAAATTTAAGAAAAGCGCCGCTTTTGGCAAAAGAACGCCGTGTTTATAACTAAAGACCGACGCACATTCTAGTGATGTATGCCGATTACGGGGTTATATAAAAATTAATAAAATTATAAATAACTAAATAATTTTGTATAAAAACGTATCCAAAACAATCATAAGAAGTCTGAATCGGGATTAATGACATTATTCGCACATTTTATGACCATTACCACTATAAATGTGAGGATTTCGAGCCTATATCGGCATATACCTTTTATGCTTGATTTCTTTGTTTATGAGTGTGCCGATAATTTATGTGATTCTAGAACTTGTATTTGAAATCATTATGAGACCGCAGTGAGATCACATTCGTGTGATATAAGTATTTTTACATGATAAGAGGCAAAAATTAGGAATTACACCATATATAAGCCAACCGTTTTCTAATC
>LBNU01013047.1:41212-59901 GCA_014162995.1 Artemisia annua | reverse complement strand
TATCCTTTATTTTTCCCGTTATACTTTGTTTTTAATTCTAAAGCATTAGGGACAATGCTTAATTTAAGTATGGGCGGGAAGATAACTTGAAAAATAAAGAAAAGCTTATGCTAATATATGAAAAACTTTAAACTGTTAAGACAAAATTTAATAAAAAGCGCCGCTTTTGGCATAAAAACGCCATAGTTATAAACAAAGACCGACGCATATTTTAGTAATGTACGCCGATTACGCGGGTATATTAAAATTGGAAATAACTAAAGAGTTTTATAGAAAACGTATCCAAAACAATCATAAGAAGTCTGAATCGGGATTAATGACATTATTTGCACATTTTATGACCATTACCACTATAAATGTGAGGATTTCGAGCCTATATCGGCATATACCTTTTATGCTTGATTTCTTTGTTTATGAGTGTGCCGATAATTTATGTGATTCTAGAACTTGTATTTGAAATCATTATGAGACCGCAGTGAGATCACATTCGTGTGATATAAGTATTTTTACATGATAAGAGGCAAAAATTAGGAATTACACCATATATAAGCCAACCGTTTTCTAATCGAAATATAACCCTTTAGTACTCACTTTTAGTGCTATTATCCGTTAGATACACCCTTCTGAGCCTTAACTTTTCATTTCTATTTATCTATCAAGAAAATAATTAAAAATATGTTGCTTAGTCGGGAATATGAGAATTGGAGTACATATGAGAAAAAAAGTATGGTTGTATACCAATTACGATGAGTATGAAGAGTGCACGCTTTATGTTTGTTATAATGTGGTTGAGAAAAAGAAAAAAAATAATAAAAAAATAAGTGAAAAAGAAAAGTGATGAAAAGGAAAAAAAGGGTATAAAGAAAGAAAGTATGAATTTCCGACTTAAGTGTTTGCAACAATTATTCCAAAAACCTACCATATAACCCTTAAACCCAATAAAAGTCCTCTTTGATATTTATAATTGGTGCTTACGCCACGTCGGTGCAGTTTTGTTTCTTTTACAAGCATATGGTTAATCTAAGTTTTGACTGAGCTGTGAGAGTGATTCTATACCAAAACTATTTTTATGAGTGCTTGAGTGAATATGAAAATTTGATACTTTCGTGAGGAGCATGTCATGTTATTCTTGGTTGTCTTGGATACACAACAAATATATACTTTGGAAACTTGTACGAGACTTAGTTTTTGAAAGATATTTCTTTTATGCTTGAGGGCAAGCATTGATTTAAGTATGGGGGAGTTTGATGAGTCTCGTATTATACATGTTTATACCCCCGATATTATAGGAATAATAGGATAAAATAACCACATTACTAGGACTTTTGATACTTAATATGATAAAATATTTACAGGATATAGGTCTGGTGAAAGTAACGAGGAATGCACGAGTTGGATGACTTTGTAAACATAAAAGGAAAAAAGACTTAGTTGGACTAAAGCACGCCGCTTATGTTATGGAAGAGCACCGCTTACGGGCATATTTGGTCAACGATGTATTCACAAGTCAAATATAAAGTGCGCCGGTTATACATAATATAAGCATCGGTTATGCGAGATAAAGCTCGCCGGTTTTACACCACATGCGCGGCGTACTTCACATGACAGTTATGTTTTCTATATTAATGAGCCACTTCAATGATGAGGCCGATCACTTGCCTATCATAACTCATCTGGACGTGCTAGGGCAGCATTTTCACGCTATAAAAGGAGCACAAAACGGAGGAAAAACACGCAACACAACAACAACAAATACACTTGATCATAGAAGCAGTTACTAGTGGTTTGTACCAAAACCACTAGCTAAGTAGAAAGAACCAGACTTGGAGAACCACTTGGAGCTCAAATACTTTCGGTATAATTCGCTATAATGCTAGAAATATTTGTGTACTTGTTTAACTTTATGAATAATATGGAGTAGTAACCTTATGTTTGTTTGAGGCATTTGAGCCATGTTTGTTATGAGAATAATATCATGAATATTGAATCTATGTTACCTGCATTTGATACGTCATTATTTAGTGTCCTATCGTTTGTCTTGATTGATCATAGTGATTGCCTAAAGGTCGAAAGATTCAATCATGTTGGTTATATTATGAACTATCCGTCTATAACAATTCATTGCTATGCTTGTGAGAATTGCTTAGTAAAACAAACGAAAACCTTAACTATGATACGTTTAATGGCTAGTCTAAAGTCTAACGGCTTGACTATAGGAAATGCATGTTATATACTTCATACTTGGACCAAACTTTATGCATTCTGTGTATCTAGAATAAAGGCCGAAAGGAGATTCTTTTACATAGGATAGATATACTAGTTAACGTGATCAACCATCATGTTTTACTCTTATGCATTGTCCATGTAACTTCTGTGATATCTCTCATTATTCTCATGTGCTTTGCCTTGAATAAACATACTTTTAATATAAATTGGGAAAACATTTCAAAGAACTTAAATCCAAAAAAAACGGTTTTAGCGATAAGTAACAATCATTTGAATCTAATTTTGTTACCTATAACTAGCAATAAGAAACAACATCCTCTCTTGGGACGACCTGGTCTTACCTCAAACCTTTGCTCTAAATGGGGGTTATACTTTTGCCCATGTGTTTTGTGTAATAAGGAAAATGGTGAAACTAGTTTAATAAATATAAAGCTTTCGAAACACATCACACTCCCATGCCTGATAGAGAGTTTCATCGGGCTCTTGCTTAAAATTGTTGATAGCCTCCATTTTCTTAGCAGTTTTAACAGGTGGACAATATCTTTTGAGGAATTTGCTCTTCAGTTCTTCCCATGTTGTGATCGAACCTGCTGGTTCATTTCTTAGCCACATATTAGCAGCTCCTTTGAGTGAAATTGGGAAGATCCGAAGCATAAGTTGATCATCAGAGACTCCTTCTGTAGTGAATAAATCTGCAATCTCCAGGACTTTTTCCACATGTTCATTAGCATCTTCATTCTCTGTCCCACTGAAAGCATTCTCTCTTAATTCCTTGAGAAACTGGCCCTTTAACTCAAACTTTGACTTGTCGTCAAACTTTGGCCTATCAACTCCTGAACTGTAGTCGGATTGGGTTTTGTTCATGTATTCATCCATAGTAGTGTTTTCCGTCATTGTTTCTGCTTCTACTTCCTCTTTTTCCTGCTCAGAAAAATAATCAAGCTCTGATGAACTTGAATGGTCAAAGCTTGTTGTGTTAAAAAGCTTCTTAAGTGTATGAAAAGCTCTTTCAGGTTCTTCGTAAGGTTTAATTAGGTTCTTAGTCGCACTTCTGGTGATGCACTACCTGAAATCATCACAAAAGCATCAGTAAGGTATGTTCAAAAAAGTAGAATATCATTAAATTAATAATGAAAATGGAATACGAAAAATAAAAGTTGCTGATATCTGTAGACGATGCGCCGTATCCTTGAAAAAGGATATGGCGTATCTTATTACGTTAAAATTAAATAAGACTTTTATTTAGAAAATAGATACGCCGCTTTTGAATTAGAATGCGCCGTACCTGTTAAGTATAAAAAATCAGTTATATTTATAAAAATTAAATGCGCCGCATAAGCAGAAGCTAATGCGCCGTATTTTCGTTACGTCTTCAAAATACAAGATTTTTGATTCAGTAGATGCGCCGTATGGAGTAAATCGATGCGTCGCTTCTGTTTAATTAATTCGAAATCTGTTTTTAATTTAAATATAGAATACGCCGTATCTGCAGAAACCGATGCGTCGTATGGCGTTAAGGTTTCGAAAAATTCTTATTAAAAACAGAATACGCCGTATCTTGGGGAAAAGATGCGTCGTACTCAAATTATTAAACGTATTTATAAAATTAAAACGCAATACGCCATATCTGTGAAACAGATGCACCGTATCGTTTGTATTAGCACAATACAACGACAGTAGTTAGTACAAAAATTAAAGAGAAATAAAATAAAAATAAAAAAGAAAAATTACAGAAAAATAAAAACAAACAAAAACAGTAAATATGCAAATTATACAATGAATGCAATCTANAATTATTAAACGTATTTATAAAATTAAAACGCAATACGCCATATCTGTGAAACAGATGCACCGTATCGTTTGTATTAGCACAATACAACGACAGTAGTTAGTACAAAAATTAAAGAGAAATAAAATAAAAATAAAAAAGAAAAATTACAGAAAAATAAAAACAAACAAAAACAGTAAATATGCAAATTATACAATGAATGCAATCTAATTGGTATACAACAAGTTAGTGGTTAAAATCTAAAAACCTAATAAAAAGAAAATCTAAATAAATTACTAATCAAATTAATAGATAAATACAGTTCACTCCCCAGCAGCGGCGCCAAAAAACTTGATGCGCGTAATGTGTCGTTACGGTTTAGCAGTGTTAATGCCTACTCATGTTTTACATTTATATTTAGCTGACTTATCAATAACATACACACTTAACGAGCAGTGTACCCGGTCAGTATGTATATAATGATAAGTAGAGTGTCGATCACTAAGAGCGGAACGATTTATCTTATTAAACTAATCAATATTTTAATATCCTAAGTTACTTTTACAGCCTAATCTAACGCAAGGGGGGTTCAGCTTGAGAGACTGGCACAGATTGGTTTAGTTAAACAGTAAATTAAACTAATGAACATGAATCAACGAATAGCATACACGTACACAGATAGATAATAGAAACTATAAGAAGACCTGTCCTGATAATTAAGTAGCTTGTCACTTGTTTTATTGCTAGTTTTATACGAAGTGTATGTAATTAAATCTTTCTTGTGGGCTCTAATAATATCAGCGGGTCCACCCTTAATGATAGCCTATGACTATCCTATTTATCCAAAGACGTCAGATTAAATAGGCGAGGAAGGGGTATGGCAGCCCAAGCAATGCTCAGCTAGACATAGAGGTTATCAATGCACTAATATAAGTCACCAAAGACATCATCATATAAACTTTAATTGATGGGAAAGCATTTTTAAGAGGTGTGTATGATTTCCCGTAGTCACATACACATGCCCATCTATCCTGATGAATTAAAGCGTACAATTACAATAAAACAAAACTACTTAATGAATTAAATACATGCAGGACCTTCTTACAGCCCTAATATCTTCGATTTGGGTGTGTCTTGTGTTGCTTCTTCGACTGAACTCGGCTCCTTAGGGTTATGTTGCACACAAAATTCGTCTAGGTCTTGGGGTATTTATAGTTTCTGTCTTAGGGTTCGATGCGGCGCATGTAATTGGCAGATGCGGTGCATTAACTTAACTTCACGTGGGGTCCAAGATTAATATATTTTGGAATATTCGTACACCGTCTTCAGATGCGGCGTAACTTGAATCTCTATGCGGCGCATGTCCTTTAGTGTCTTGGATTGTATCTGGTGAAGTCTTGATATTGATACGCCGTATGTCAGAAGTATAATGCGGCGTATCTGGAGTAGAACAAGCTTGATCTTCTTTGTTGACCAAAGTTTCATATGCGACGCATGGTAGAATTCCATGCGGCGCATTCTTCAAAGTCAGGCAATGGCCTTCGAATTCATCTAAGTATGATATAACGGCGTATCTGTTGAGAGAAATACGGCGCATCTTCTGGATTTCAGTAGACTTTTGACATCTTGCTCATTTTGCTCAATAATTAGTCCAAAATTACCAAGTTTCACCTATTACCTTTTTTTACCTGAGAATCATGAAAGTAAACATTAAAGTATCGATTCTCATATATAATAAAGTAAAACAAGTCAAATAAATAGGATAAATGATGATAATAATATGTACTTATTTGAGTTCATCACTCTTGCTTTCTTTCTCCCCCTTTTGTCGAATCAAAAAGGCGGGACTACCAATCAAGCCAGGTTTCGAACTTGGGCCTGTGGTATAAATGAGCTATCTTGTATGTGCGCCCGAATGTGCTCCCCCTTGAACATAGCTCCCCCTAGATCGTTGCTCCCCCTTGTTTCAAGGCGGGGATCCATGGGTCAAGAGCCTCACCTTTGCGTGACCTAGCTACATAAAACACAACAACATACAACAACCAAGAAAACTTCACATGTGAAAGTCCAAAATCGGTTAGGTTACCATTTGGATACTTACAACATGGGTTAGTCAACAATAATACATATATGTTTGTCCAATATGACTCCAATAACCATTTGTTGAGCATTAATATTATATGAATATTTAATAGTGGTTCATGTATATTGTTCTATAAATATCAACATAGAAAATCATAATATCACACCAAACTTCATAAGCAATTTTATTAAAACAAAAACCATGTAGATGATACAAGAAGACTAGCATATGAACCTAACATAAATTATTCAAACAAGCTTATGAAAAATTCCTATGTGGATATAACTTGTACTACAATTTTTCTCCACTTCACTCTTCATCCTTCTCTTGAAGAGTCACCCTAGAGATGTCTTTGAGAATGGCGGCCATTACCAACATGTCATTGTTGATAGATTTATGGAGTTCTATTATTTCCTCACCAATGGAGAGAACATTCCGCTCAATCACATCTTGGGTGGAGCAACATCCACACCTCTGGGTATGGTTTTCCTCAAGTGGTTTTCCAAGATATTCTTCAATCTTGCCCCAAATGTCATCTTCCACCAAACAAAGTTTGACGAAATCTTTGAAAATTGGAATCTCCGCACCATTGATGCTATCCCAATCCACACTTTCTTCTTCTTCTCTAGTCATCATACGCCTACCGTTGTTGAAATGGTTTGATGGCCCAACAAAATCTTCATCCATATCCATTTTTCTTTTAGTTTGTTTGAGAGTGATTTGTTATTAAGCAATGTTTGGTGTCAAGAACTCAAGCAAGATTACTCCTTTTATAGATGGATTAGGGTGGTAGTTAGGATTCTTATTTCTTAAAACTTGGTCAAGCTATCAAGATCAAGGTACTTTGATGCTTGATAGGATGTTCAACCCATCTAAGTCATGTACTAATATGCTTTAATCACATGTTGTTGGGAAGAGTTATTCAAAGAGTTATGAGTGTTTTAGTTTGCATTAAATTGAGATTGGGTGATCTAGTAACTCATGCAAGTTCCCACAATTTTATCATGCATGCACCATAATTTGTTAAGCCATGCATGAAGATAGGAATACTTACCATTTCAAAGATAAATAACTCCATTTATTTTAATTAGGCATACAACACATAAAGTGAACAAGTAGAGTTAGATATAAAATTTTTAACAGAAGAGTGAATTGTGATCAAGATTTTATCTAATCTAGGTAATTTGGCATAATTAACATAATCGAGTTTCTAGCAAAATGTTTTATGTCAAATTTTCTTGTTCATAGCACATAGTATAGACATGTAGAATCTAGAATATTATCAATCATTATTTAAATAATGAGTTGATTAATATTTTTCCTCTCGGAAGACATTTATTTGAACTTCCTTCCATGCCTTCACATAAGTCCTATTCACATAAGCACATAAGCTTTAAGAGCACCTAAAGGACTTGCAAACGACTCCTAAACATATTATTATATCTTAAAGATTTTTCTCCTAAGATGCATGTCAACCATGTACACCTAAACTTATCCCAAAACAATTTGGATTTTTGAAAATGTCATGCCAAAACTTAAGTTTGTTTATTTTGTGACCTAAGAGTTCTTTTATTCAAGTCACCAATGACTTGTTCAATAGGATGACCCCTCGTTGTTTCCTTGTTAAGCACTATGTATGCTTTACTAGTTTGAGAGTATTTTAGAGTATTTGGTTGTAAAGTATTTATACTAAACACCAAAGAGTATCTCACCAAATTCGACCCAAAGGATGGTTTCCTATTTCTAAATATTTCATATGGTGTTTTATTTATGACCTTTCTAATATAGACTCTATTGAAGATATAACATGCGGTATCTAGGGCATGACACCAAAACTTTTGTGGAATGGATTGCTCGTCAAGCATGGTGATGCGCGTGATGTGTCATTGTGGTTTAGCAGTGTTAATGCCTACTAAAGTTTTAAATTTATATTTAGCCGACTTATCAATAACACACACACTTAACGAGTAGTGTACCCGGTCAGTTTGTATATAATGGTAAGTAGAGTGTCGATCACTAAGAGTGGAACGTATTATCTAGTTATCCTAATCAGTATTTTAATATCCTAAGTTAGTTTTACAGCCTAATCTAACGCAAGGGTGGTTCAGCCTGAGAGACTGGCACAGTTTGGTTATTTATTAAACAGTAAATTAAACTAATGAGCACGAATCAGCGAAAAGCATACACGTACACAGTTAGATAATAGAAACTATAAGAAAACCTATCCTGATAATTAAGTAGCTTGTCACTTGTTTTATTGCTAGTTTTATATGTCGTGTATGTTAGTTAAACCTTTCTCGTTGGTTTCATTATATCGGCAAGTAAACCCTTAATGATTACTTATGACTATACTATTTATCCAAAGACGTCAGATTAAATAGGCGAGGAAGGGGTATGGCAGCCCAAGCAGTGCTCAACTAGACACAGAGGTTATCAATGCACTAATATAAATTCACCAAAGACATCAAACATATAAACTTTAATTGATGGGAAAGCAATTTTAAGGCGGGCATATGATTTTCCGCAGTCACATACTACCGGCCATCAATCCTGATGAATTAAAGCGTACTATTACAATAAAACAAAACTACTTAATGAATTGAATACATACAGGACCTTCTTACAGCTCTAGTATCTTCGTTTGGGGCGTGTCTTGTGTTGCTTGTTCGTCTGAATTCGACTCCTTAGGGTTATGGTGCACACAAAATTTGTCTAGGTCTTGGGGTATTTATAGTTTCTATTTGAGGGTTCGATGCAGCGCATTGTGTAAGTAGATGCGGCGCATTGACTTAACTTGACGTGGGGTCCAAGATTAATATATTCTGGAATATTCGTACACCGCCTTTAGATGCGGCGTAACTTGATTCTTGTATGAGGCGCATGTCCTTCAGTTGTCTTGGATTGTTTCTGGTGAAGTCTTGATAGTGATACGCCGTATGTCAATTGTATAATGCGGCGTATCTGGAGTAGAACAAGCTTGATCTTCTTCTTTGACCAAAGCTTCATATGCGGTGCATGGTATAATTCCATGCGGCACATTCTTTAAAGTCAGGCAATGGTCTTCGAATTCATCTAAGTATGATATTGCGGCGTATCTGTTGAGTGAGATACGACGCATCCTCTGGATTTCAGTAGACTTTTGACATCTTGCTCATTTTGCTCCATAATTAGTCCAAAATCGCCAAGTTTCACCTATTACCTGTTTTTACCTGAGAATCACTAAAGTAAACATTAAAGCACCGATTCTCATACATAATAAAGTAAAACAAGTTAAATAAATAGGATAAATAATGATGATAAAATGTACTTATTTGAGTTCATCAAATATCCCCCCACTTGAACTTTACTTGTCCCCAAGTAAACCTTAGATTTAATCTTATGAAAATGTATCCTAAAAGGTATTAGGATGTATTTTTAATAATTAAACACGTATTCGTTTCATCATAATCACAAAACCAACCAGTTAACGAAGTAGAAACAAAATAATTTTTCAATATAAAAACAATTCTAAATCGTTTAGTTGCTAGTTGTGACGAATGTTCTATCATAAGCTTGACAAGTATACGCATCTCCCCCACTAAAGCCAAAGAGTAACAAGTCTAAAGCGGTAAAAAGGGTTTTGAGGCTTAAGGGTTGAACCTAGCTTCGTTCAAACATCTCCTGCACAAACTTAGCAGATTTCTGGCACGAGTCCTCGACGCTTCAAATAACGGATGGTCACTAGTGCACTTCTTGGATCGCTGGCGCGTTATTTGCATAACGGATGGTCACCAAGTCACACACTAGATTGCTGGCACGATAGTTGATTAATATAAAACTCGGATGGTCACTACCTTATTCATACATTCAATATTCTTACTTGGCCATCATCATATTCGGATGCTTGAAAGCTAACAACGAATATAACAATATGGTTGGGTAGGGATAACATTTAGGATATAAATTGGTGTAATTACTTTCCCAACAATCCCATGAATAAGACTCATATCATTGAATAACTCACGCTTTTGACTCATGTAACTCACGCTTTAGGTAGACACGAATTATACTCAATAAAATCTTAAACAAAGAATAACCTTAGTTGGAGTTCCCATAACGGCCAACTCCCATTCAATCCATAAATATAATATACAACAACAAATAGTGGTGATATCTCCCACTTTACAAAACTTTACATAAGTTGGTTAAAACAAACTTCCAACGTCTTCTCTTTCTTTTTCTTTTCTATTTTTTTTGGATTTTTTTTAACTGTGTAAAATTTCACAACTTTTTCTATCACGATTTTTCCGGATAATTTTTCTATACTTTTCATAACTTTCAGAAATAACTGTAATAGTGAAAGTAGTAAACACACGAAAAATAAACTAAAAATATACAATATGTACTTTCACTCCAATTGCATTGTGCAATTTCCCGACCTAACCAAAGATAATGAATTACGCATGTGAAACACACTTTGCCTAAAGTAACTAACCACGGATTTCAATCTACAGGGTAGGCTGAGGTGTAAGGGTGTAACGAAATATTTTAAGTAAGGTGTAAGCAACAAAAGGAATGGTTCTGAAGGTTTTTCTTGGGGTATCTTACTCTAAAAGTGAGAGTAAACAAAAGGGTTTATACAGGGGTTAACTAACCAGTGTAGTTAGTTAATATCACATAACATATAAAGGCTTTTTGGGTGTAATCCTAGAAATTTACCAAGTTAGCATGTCACTCCAATTATATCGATAATACTCATTATGGTGGTCTCGAATAGTATACAAGCCAAGTTCTAAAGTTTGCAAGTCACCAACACACTAAAGTTTTTGATTTAAGGCAAAAAATAAGGTTATGTGTGCGGTTATGTAATTTAGACTTAAACAAAAACATGCTAAAAATTTTAAATTTTGATATATTAAGTGCATTTTAAGCATATTTTGAAAAAGTTTAGGACAAGTAAAAGTTCTAATTCTCCATCCCCCCACTTAAGTTAAACAACGTCCTCGTTGTTTGTGTTTAAGGTTAAAAACTGGAAAATAAAAGAATTAGAACAGAAAAACTTCCCTGATATTTGCTCGGAATGATCCTCCATTATGCGTTTACGAGCAAAAATCAACTTTCTTGTGGATGAGAACGTTTAAGCTTCATAAATGATGTTTCCACAAAAAGTTCAGGAATCTATAATACCACCTAGACTTTATCACACCTGAGTTAAGAAGGTTCAAACTTACATAGTACATTAGTAGTTAGTGAAAATAAAACCTAATAATTAAAACTGTAAATCATCAGGTCAGTCGATACGCCATATCCTATGGAAGAAGATGCGCCGTATCAAGTATGGAATTAATACGAATCAGAATAAAAGATGCGTCGCATCCTTAACCAGGGATGCGCCGCATAAAATAAGATATGATCAGTGCAGATGATACGCTGCATTCCATGATGAAGATGCGCCGCATCTTCTGCAGGTCTGACAGATTCGACTCAGAACAGAAAATAGATAAAAGTTTCGGGTTATCTCCCGGTCAGCACTTGTCTTTATTCCAGAGTCTTCAAGTTAGACTCACGTTCAGCTCCTAATAGCGATCATTAAAGTAGTCGGAAGCGTCGCGCTCCCTCATCACCAGTCCAGTTGTGTCGACCACATCTTAGCCGTCCTTGATCTCCACTCCATGTCTTTTCAATATCTGTATGAACAAAATTCTAACCCTTTCGGGTAGAGAGGATAAAGTAATGAACGGAAGATCCTTATTATTATACAAGCACAAATATCCAAGATGTGATGGTAGTTTAACAAACATGACCTTATTTTTCTTAACAATCCTCCTACGTTTGTTAATACTTTCAAAATCACACGATTCAATGCTAGAATCGTTAATTACATTACGTTTAAGTTTGGGATTAGTTAATTCGTCTTCAATCAATGTCCCTTTCATTACTTTAGTATCTAGATCGAGGCCTACATTTTCTTCTAGTCCTAGCATATAAACGCCTCTAATTATGCTCTTAACCGGATTTTCACATTTATAGACTAGTTTGTTATTCCCTATTTTTAATGATATCTTTCTTTTAAATACATTAATCTTAGCATGGGCCGTAGACAATGGAGAATGAAGAAGAACCTGTTCTGTTTGCTATGGTAGCTACTTCACCAAGTTCATCCACTGTCTCTGAGGTATGCTCTAAGTGTAGTAATTTTTATCAAAAGTTACTTAAAGAATATGAGACTGAAAGAGATAATTGTAGAAAGGCTAGGTCTGAGGTAGCTGGCTATCAATTGACTTTAGAGTCAATGGAAGCCAAGATAATCACTCATGAAAATAATGAAATGGCTTGGGCAGAAAAATATGAACAACAAGACTATCAATTAAAATTGAGTGAATGAAAGTTAGGATGTAAATTTTATGAGGTTGAAAGGCTCACTAAGCAAAGGGATGATTTGTTAGAAAAACTTGCTAGTTGGAAAGAATCTGGTCTTTCACATGTTAGTTTTGTAGAAAAACAAAGAAGAACAAATGTTAAAACTGGACTAGGTTATGGTGTTGAGTATGATAGTTCAGAAGACAGTCCCACTAGTGATAAGGAACAACTTAATTCAGAGGTAACTTCAACTAGTAATGAAGAATTCATTAGCTTAGATGAAAACACATCTAGTGATGAGGAATTAATTGATCAAACACCTCCTGAATTTAAGAAGAACAAGGGATATAATGAAGTACCTCCACCCACTGGTACCCTTCAACCACCTAGGACAAATTTTTCTTGTTTTGGAGTAGATAATATAGAATTTAGGAAAAAGCTTACTGGTCAAACTAATTCTAGTCCATCAAATTCTGAGTCCTTAAAAGAAACAGTTGAGAAACCTAAGGTTGAGACCAAAAAAAGTAATGTTAATGGTTCAGGGTGTGTTCATAATGCTCAAAAGTTTTCTAAAGATTTTTCAAAACAAGCAGTACCTCCAAACTCTTCTCAAAGTACTATTAAATATCCAACAGTACCTTCAAGAAGTACTTTTCAAAATACTACCAATTTTAGAAAATCTTTTTCACCAAAGAGTCAAGCAAGTTTTGGTTATAGAACTCAAGGCAGAGGATTTGGGAATATGGATAAAAAGTTATGTTATGTATGCTATAGTCCTTATCATTTGATTAAGGACTATGACTTTCACTCAGAATACTTAAGTAAATTCCCTAAGGCCGAATCTGCAAACCATAAGCCAAAGGAGAACAAACCAGCTTGGAATTACTCAAATAGGGTTAACCATAGTAATTTCTCCAAAGACTATAAGTTCCCTCACCAGGAAAGACCTTTTCCAAAACCACCAGTACCCTCAGGCAACACTTTTCAAGGTACTGGTAAGTCAAAAGCAATACCCACTCAACGTACTGCTAGGTTTTCAACCAATCTAGGTATTCTAATGTAAGACCAAGGAGATCCAATTACTATCAATCTAGAAGGCCTTACACCTCAAATAGAGTATCTAGATCAAAGAAATATAAACAAAGTGTTAAAACCAACTGGGTTAAGAAAGAAAGTACTGATGGGGGACAAACAGTACTTTCACCTAGTAAAGTTGAAATAGAGAGTTTTGTTGAAAAAGAGAATTTTGTTGCAAAAGAGAATTTTGATGAAAAAGAGAGTGTTGTTGAAAAACCAACACAGATTTTGGGACCACAAACAATTATTCTTGACCATGTTTTCAAAAACAGTGGAAATTACATACTCAAAGAATTTAAGTATGTAACTCCACAAGGGGAACACAAGTCATTAATGGCTTGGGTTCCTAAAAAAACTAACCTTTTTCATCTTTTATGTAGGGCAACCCAGAGGAGGAGCTTCAAGATCATCTTATTATTGATAGTGGTTGCTCTGGTAGCATGACAGGAGACAAGGAGATTCTGTCAGATTTTAAGGCTTATTTTGGAGGAAAAGTTGCTTTTGGAAATGATCCAGATGGAGGAAGAATTATTGGCAAAGGAACCATCAAGACATGATGCATTGATTTTGAGAATGTTAGATATGTGAAGGAGCTCAAGTTCAACCTTTTGTCAGTCTCTCAGATTTGTGACAAGAAGTATCCTATGTTATTCACTGACACATAATGTTTAATTCTCTCTCCTGCGTTCAAATTTGCTGATGATCACTTGGTAACACTGCGAATACCAAGAACCAATGATGTGTACAGTTTAGATTTGAAGTATATCAATTCTTCTGGAAGAGCAACTTGTTTAGTAGCAAAGGCAACACTTGAAGAGGCACATCTATGGCATAGAAGATTAGGACATGTGAACTTCAAGAATATCAACAAGTTGGTTAAAGGCAATCTAGTTAGAGTTTTACCTTCTAAAACATTCAAGTCAAATCACTCATGTTTGGCTTGCAAGAAGGGTAAACAACATAAAGCTTCATGCAAGAAGCTTGAGGAGAGAACTGTTAGAGAACCTTTGGAATTGTTGCACATGGATTTGTTTGGACCTGTTTCTGTTGAAAGCTTGAACAAGAAAAAGTATTGTTTAGTTATAACAGATGATTGCAGCAGATTTAGTTGGGTCTTTTTATAGGGATTTAAAGATGAAACCTTTGATGCTATTCATGATCTTATAATAGCCCTTGAAAATCAGTTAAGACTCAAAGTCAAATCCATTAGATGTGATAATGGAACTGAATTCAAGAAGAAGCTTATGGATGAATTTTGTGCCAAGAAAGTAATCAAGAGGGAGTTTAGCATTGCTAGAACTCCTCAGCTGAATGGTGTTGCAGAAAGGAAGAACAGAACATTGTTAGAAGCAGCAAGAACAATGCTTGCAGATTCTTTACTACCTATTCAATTTTGGGCTGAAGCTGTAAGTGCTGCTTGTTATGTGTTGAATAGAGTGTCTATCACCAAACCACAGATGAAGACACCCTATGAGTTGCTTATGGAAGGAAACCAAGTATTAGTTTTATGAAACCTTTTGCCTGTCCTTTGACTATTCTAAACACCATTGATAATCTGGGAAAATTTGATGGCAAGTCAGATGAAGGCTACCTATTGGGTTACTGTACCAATAGTAAAGGATTTAGAGTGTATAACAGGGCTACAAGGAAGGTTCAAGACTGTCTTCATGTGGAGTTCCTTGAAGATCAAGCAAATAAAAAAGGTAAAGGTCCTGATTGCATGTTTGACCTTGATATTTTGACTCCTTCTATGAATTATGTACCTGTTAGAGAAGAAAATCAGGTTGTTCATTCAAAGGAAGAAGATTCACAGTACATTGTTCATGGAGTCAATGTTAGCCCTAAAGATGTTCCTGAAAAGGAGAAAAGTACTGTTGAGTCACCTTCCATAGTCTCTGATGAAGATCAAGCTATTCAAGATGAACTTAATAGGATGCTCTTTCAAGAAACATTAGCAAAATCCTATGAAGATGATCAACGAAGAGCCTATGAAGCAGAAAAGAAAAAGGGAAAGTCTACACATCACTCTCACAGTACTTTGGATCATAGTACTTTGGATCCCAGTTCTTTGGATCAAAGTATTGCTACTCACTTTGAAAGTACTTCTGGTGGAGTAGGTTCAAACAATTGGACCAACATTGATGATTTTAATGGTCCATCCATGCCTGCTTTTGAAGAATCAGATGATGAGTTGCAAGATGAAGGCATCTTCTCACAACAAGGTCCTGATTACACAAATTTGGAAGCTAATCTTGAGGTTCCAACAAATCATACTTCAGGAGTTCATAAGAATCATCCTGCTAGTAAAATCATTGGATCTCCCAATTCAGGAGTCATCACAAGATCCAAAGCTAAGAGTATCACTAAGCCACATAATGCTTTACTTAGTTTTGTTTATAAACAAAACAGGATGAATCATAAGGATCAACAAACATGCCTGTTTGCTTGCTTTATCTCTCAAGAAGAACCCAAGACAATATCACAAGCATTGGCTAAGGAGAGTTGGGTTGAAGCCATGCAAGAAGAACTTCTTCAATTCAAACTTCAAGATGTTTGGGTATTATCTGATTTACCAGATGGACAGAAAGTAATTGGTACAAGATGGGTTTTCAGAGTTAAAAGAGATGAAAGGGGTAATGTCATCAAGAACAAAGCAAGATTAGTTGCACAAGGCTATAGACAGGAAGCAGGAGTGGATTATGATGAAGTATTTGCTCCTGTAGCAAGGATTGAAGCAATAGGACTATTTCTTGCTTTTGCTTCTTATATGGGATTTCCTGTTTATCAAATGGATGTCAAAAGTGCCTTTCTTTACGGCAAAATTACAGAGGAAGTTTATGTTAAATAACCTCCTGGTTTTGAGGATCCTGAACATCCAAACAAAGTCTACAAAGTTATCAAGGCACTGTATGGCCTTCATCAAGCTCCCAAAGCTTGGTATGAAAGACTCTCCACTTTTCTATTGCAACATGGTTACAGGAGAGGTGCAATTGATAAGACTTTGTTTATAAAAAGAGACAAAAAGGATATCATGCTTGTTCAATTTTATGTGGATGATATTATTTTTAGAGCTACAAACAGTCAATGGTGAAAGAATTTGAGCTGCTTATGCAAAATGAGTTTCAAATGAGTTCCATGGGTGAATTAACTTTCTTTTTGGGGCTTCAAGTTAAACAATCAAGTACTGGAAATTTCATTAGTCAAGATAAGTATGTCACTGACATTCTTAAAAAGTTTAACTTAAGTACTATGAGGCCAGTTACCACACCCATTAAAGCTACAAACTCATTAGGAAAAGATGAAGATGGAGTAGCTGTGGATGTCAAGCTTTACAGATCAATGATTGGTTGTCTTATGTACTTAACTGCATCTAGACCTGACATCATGTTTGCTGTATGATTATGTGCAAGATATCAGGTTACACCCAAGGTCTCTCATATGAATGCAGTCAAGATGATTTTTAGTTATCTCAAGCACCAACCTAAGTTAGGATTGTGGTATCCTAAGGATTCACCTTTTCACTTGGAAGCATTTTTAGACAGTGACTATGCAGGAGATAATTATGATAGATGATCAACCACTGGAGGTTGCCAATATCTTGGGAGATCATCCACTGAAGCAGAATATGTTGCTGCTGCTAGCTGTTGTGGACAAGTAATCTGGATGCAGAATCAACTCCTGGATTATGGGTTCAATTTCAAGAATACTCCTATCAACATTGATAATGAAAGTACAATTTACATTGTGAAGAATCCTGTTTATCATTCCAAGACAAAGCATATTCAGCTTAGGCATCATTTTATTCGTGATTGTTATGAGAATAGGCTCATTAATGTTGTCAAGGTCCACACAGATGACAATGTAGCTGATCTACTCACAAAGGGATTTGATGTTTCCAGCTTCAAACATTTAGTGGTGAGTATTGGTATGATTAATTATTAAGCTACATTTGAGAGGAGGACCTATGCATTGTTTGAGGGGAGGCAATGCAATGCTCTTTAATGATTTTGCACTTGTGTATCTATTTGTGGTAACGAAAATTGAATGTACTGCTTGTGGAAAGTACTGCTTTGGAAAGTACTGCTTTGTTGAGTACTGCTTACGTGGAAAGTACTGTTACGTGGAAAGTATTGTTCCAACGGTCAAAAATATGGGGTAAAAGTCAATTCATTTGCTATGGAAGGGATAAATGCCAAAAATAATGGTATACACATTTATTGGGCTTTGATTTTTTAAATCTTACCCATATATAACTAACCCTACCGGCTTTTTCTCTCATCTTTTTACTTATCCATCCATTAATTCTACCACCACTTTTATTATCAAATTCACCCTTGCCGATTTATTCATTCTTCTCCCAACAACACACAATGGCTCGTGAAATCTGTAGAAAACACAACATGATCGCCAATTTAGACAAGACACCGGAGAATGTTGATTTCCATGCTATTATTGATTTCCTAACTGGGTCTTCAATCAATTATGCTATATTGGTCAATCCTGACATTATTGGACCATGGATTCAACAATTTTGGGCTACTGCTACATCTAGTTGGGAAGAACCTGATGTATCTTTCATTCAGGCTAAGGTTGCTGGGAAGATTATTAGGATCACTAAGGCTACCATAAGGGAAGATCTTTCATTTAATGATGAAGAAGGTACTGTTCGATTTGATAAACAAATACTATGGGATACACTCAGAGATATAGGGTATGAAGGTTCTCTCACTAAACTTACTTTTCAGAAGCCCTTATTCAGTCCACATTGGAAATATCTCATTCATGTTTTGCTTCACTGCTTGAGTCCCAAAAGTACTGCCTGGAATGAGTTTAGTCCAACCATAGCTTCTGCATTAGTGTGATTAGCTACCAATCAACCTTTCAATTTCTCATTCATGATTCTTGATGGTATGCACAACAATATCAAAAATGGTTCACCATTTTTGATGTATCCCAGATTTGTTCAATTATTTTTGAACAAACAGCTTGAGGGTATTCCTAAACCTCCAAGCTTTTTCCTGCAATAGTACTTCCTAACAAGGTGTTCACATTCATGGCTACAAAGAGTGCCAAATTTGTTGGCATAAATATTACGATATTTATATTACGATATTTAATCTAAACATCCTCTTCATGTTTTGATGATGACAAAGATGTAAGTTACAACACATAACGTAAAGTGTTTAAGTTACTTGT